>CAEGAE010089796.1:0-12771 GCA_903067095.1 Girardinus metallicus | reverse complement strand
AGAAGCAGCATTCAGCTTCTATGCACCACAAATCTGGAACAAACTTCCAGAAAACTGTAAAACAGCTGAAACACTGAGTGCTGTTAAATCCAGACTAAAAACCCACCTGTTTAGAGTTGTATTTGAAACGTAATCAATTACAAATTTAACCTCTTAATGTGATGTTTTTATTGTTGATTCCATGTGACTTTGTGTTTTTAATGATGTAAAGCACTTTGAAATGCCTTGCTGTTGAATTGTGCTATAATGAAATTTGATTGATTGATTGTCAGTGGGTCACATGACATGTGAGCTATTAAACACCAATCATATTTTTATGAACATAAAATAACATAAAAAATTTAAAAACATCTAAAATGGGGAAAAATGAGTGTACCTCATCTGTACAGACCGGTAGGACAATTTCACACTGATTTTGACTCAATAGGTCACATGATCTAGAAGCTATTGAAGAGAAATACTAAATTTATACAAAACAAAATAGGTAACAAAAATAAAAATTTAGTTAAAATGGGATCAAAATGCATGTGCCTAAAATATAAAGGTTAGTACAACAATTATACACTGATTTCTAGTCAATGTGGCACACAATATGGAAGCTATTGAAGAAAACATTATATTATTTAATGTTAAAATTATTTTAAATATAGAATATGACTCGACATTTTAATAGAGGGTAGTTTGTCTCATGTAAAAGCATGAATTACCACTTTTTTGTATCAGTTGGTCACAAGGCAAGGCATTTATTAACATTTGTGTGACAGGAGTGTTTGGTTCAGAAATATATTGACAGTCCCTAAGTGAACCTCGGAGCGCTTGAGGAGGGAGCTGGAGAACGGCTGGCCGAAATTAGCGTTCATAAATCGGATCAACCTTGAGCTAAACGTCGCTTGGTCGGCGGATATTGGAATATCCAATATCCAACTCGAAACTAACTTGACTGCAGTCGGTAACACAATAAAACCACCGGGATAAAGTTTGTTTTGGTCTGTGGCCTGTAAAGATGGCACCGAGAGACTGCGCGAGACGTAAACGCCCCACATCGTCTGACGCAGTGACGTCGGTTCCAAAGCTCTGTTGGCCAATAGTAGAGGAGCTGGACTTATAAGGCAGCTCTCCTCATTAACATAACGATGCAGCAGAAAAAGGAGAGGAGGCAATGACAAAAGGAGGGCTTGTATAAGGAAAAGACAAAACAAAATATCTACTTTTCTTGACAAAAACACATGTTTAGGCGAAATGAAAAAGAAAATATATACATTTCTTGACAGAAACTCATGTGTAGGGACAAGGAAAAAGTAAATATATATTTATGCTTTTATTTCTTATTATGTCAGTTTTGGTCCTCCATAAGATAGTGGCTAAAAGTTAGGAAAAATAATTTCTTAGACTTATTTTACTGTCATTGCGCAAAGAAACTTAAGTGAAATTGGCAATGAAATGTATCTAATTGATCGTGTTTCTTTTTTCCACTGAACTAGATGGTAGCTTTGATGTAGCTAGCGACTAATAGTTAGCCAAAGCACTTACAAAAGTCACTTATGTCTCATCGGCCGTGTTTCTTTTTTCCTTTGAGTACCCAAAATACTTTTCACTAAACGATTTAGATATGGTTTGGGACTTTATAGTGCTTTTGTAACAAAGTGTTGCCATCTAGCGTAAGGATAGTTTCTCCTATCCACCTCTGTTAACACAAGAGGGCAACCAAAGAAGTACTTCCTTACTTACTTCAAAATAAGAGGCTTTGTGTCAGGATTTTTCAATCCACAACTCCTTTTTAGCTTAAAAGTTTTCCTTTAAAATATATCTTTCATCGGATAAACGGTGGCTATAATTGCACTGGCTAAAGCAAGCTGAAAAACTTATATGCAATCCACTAGGTGAGTGAAATATTGGCTTAGAGTTGAATTTGATTTGCAACAAAATGCCAGAGATAACAAAAAATAAATCCAAATCCTTGAGGGTAAAAGTTTGATTCCAGTTTTATAAATAAAAATAAGAGAGAAATCACACTGGGTTTCTCGTTTTCTTTCTTTTTTCCAGTCCAGACTGTAACTGAATCTGCTGAACTGGAAGATTTACTGTTAGAGATGAAATGCAAATTTTACTGAAATACAAGACAGGTCTTTTAGGACTGAATCTCACTCCTATACTATGCTATTGTGTCCCGAGACTTATTAAAATAGAATCAACAATCATTTATGAGGACAGTGTAAGAGTGTGGAGATCAGCTGGCCGGGTTTTGTTCAAGTATACGAAGGCAAACGATAGATTGTTGACGTAATGTGACAAAATGTTGTTCTGTAAGGCAAATTTGCAGCAGAATTAAAACAGAAAACTGCTTGAAATGCTTTGCCATTTAATAAACACCAATAGCTCTAAGAAATTGTTAGTTTTCAGCTTATTTGGTCAGAAAAAGGACCGTTACGAAGTAAACCTCCATGGCAAACATATCATAGCTCAAACCAGCTCAATGCCAAACTCAAGGCTTTAAGTTGGATGGCATCGTAAAAAAAAAAATTTTTTAAAATCACTGAACGTGCCCTGACTCCAGCTCTAAAATTAACACACAGAATTTGCCCTCTCACTTTATTGTTGGAGGCCTTGTGTTTATTTCCTCAGAATGCTAAGCTATCCCTTTAACCCTTGTCCTAATCCCACCGCTCCGCTCCCCTGTGTCAGGAGCATCCTGATTGGTTCAGGCCGACAGGAATAAACTCTGTGAATCTGCGCTGGGAGAAGGGGTCGCCGTGTTTTATGAGCTATTAAAGTTTTATTCATCCCTGCGCAGATGCAGCCTTCAGCCACAGGGTCACCATGCTTTAAATAAACTCCCATCATCCCCCTCCCCCACCACCTCCAACCTCCCCAATATCGGCCTTCTCACCCACTGCCTCCCCCCATCAAACCCTTCCACCCACAGACTTAATGGACTGTTTATTGTTTGATGTTCGAGTCGGACTTCATCATTTTTTCCCTCCTTGGCTGCCTCTCCGTGTTTTTCAGCCGACTCTTGTGTTTAGTGGTGCGGAGGTCTGACTGATGTGGTCCGTCTGCATATTTGGCCGGCGTGCCTCGCTTCGTTTCGCGTGTGATTCCGTGCGGATTTTTTTTTTTTTTTTTTTCGGGTTGGGGCTACAAAACGTGCGCGGTGTCTATAAATCCTGTTAGTGCGTCGTGTTTATGTCTTCGGTAACTCTTCCCCACTCTCGTCGCTCGTCCGCGTAGTGCACGTTTTTCTTTTAAGGCATCTGAGTGGAGCCTTGGTCGTCGTCCAAAAAAAAAAAAAAAAATCCTTGTAAAAACACATTCCTGAGTTGCAGTGTCTTTCTTGCCGGACGCTCCGTTACTGCCTCTACAGTTTATGTGGACGCACTTCTGTCACCTTTCCTTATATGTGTATATTTTACACATGTAATTTCCAAACAAATACGAGGCGCAATTAAATGTTGAACCAGCTGCACGATGAGGTCAGATAGTGGCAGAATAACATATGTTACCTATGGCTATAATAAACAGAGCAGAGGGCGGAGCGGGTGAAGAAACAAATGAAAACCTGTTGCGTTGGACGTATATATGAGAAAAAACCCAAATAGACCGCCGTCCTTAGAGACTAAATAGAGGACAGTGTGATTATTCACCTTTGTCAGCTGGCATTCAATCAATTCATTTTTCTTTATTAACAGAGATGTATGATTGTTTACTTGAAGTAAACGTTGCTAGGCTTTAAAAAAAAAGTACATTTTAACAGCCTCAAACTTGCATAGAAGTCCTAATAGTAATCAATTATGTGAGAAGGCGAACATTAAATGTGCATAAAGTGGTTATTAACCTGAATCTTAGCTTAGAACCTTTATACGATGAAATCCCAACAATAATCGTGACAAAACCTCAAGGTTGCATGTCCTCATTTTGATAAAGGTGACATATTTGAGGCTACGCTCACTCTTATATCAGCACAGCATGAAATCCCCCCATTATTCTATTCAGTTCAAATCCAATTCAAAAGTAATGTATTGATGCCAAAGGGAAATTAAAGGTTGTTGTAACTCATGTTAATTCGGTATGCTTCAAATATCTACAACAATACGCGTAATCAGTGTGGTAGCAGCCTATATTACAGCGAATTTGGAGAAGCCTCTGACTGAAGACGCTCTGTTTTTCTGTAGTCTCATGAAGAGGACGTTCGGGGTTAAATCCTTCTTTGCATCGCAGCAAAAATAAAAAGACAGGAAAATAATTTGGGTAAAATTTAATGTCGCTGCTGTGAAACATTGTCGAAGCGTCACAGAGGCCTTATGGGTAAGCAAAAAATATATGTGAAAATACACATTGAATGGAAGAATACATATTTTCATCCTAGCATGGAACCATATTGACAAATTGCTTTAACATTTATTTATCTTAGAAGCTGATTAATATTTCATATGGGGTCAGGTGTTTTGCTGAAAATAAATGAAAACCTTTACAGAGATATTCTGAGATGTTCTCCTGCGATAACATGAAATATGTGCAGTAAATAGAGTCTGAAAAAGATCACATTTAAACCTAAATAAATAATACGTTTAAACATCAATGGCATTTTTTTTCTTTCAAATTCAAAACTTTGGAATAAAAGGCGAAATGTTGATTAAAAAAAATGAGAATTTGCACCTCCGTGTCCAAAAAAAGGATCTTTTATTTTCCATAGAGAAAGCTCTATTTTTAATGGAGCGTTCTCTTTAAGGGTCAAAACATCACATCTTCTAAAACCTGCTTTTTTTGCCCCTGAATGAAAGCAAAAACAAAAGCCTAAACGCAGACCTCGCTCTGGAAGTGGGCGTAGTTTCGCTCGGCATGCTGCACTTCTTCTGTTTACACCGCGATCACTGAAGCAATTGTCACTGTCATAACTTTGCACGGCTGTAAAACTCTGGCCTCGGCGGTCTTGTAAACCACTGTGCATTGTCCTGGCGCCGGATCAGCGTTCTCTGTCCAATAACTGTGAGGTTTGCGACACGTTTGCTGAGCCATTTTTGTTTATTTGTGTATTTCTTTCTTTAAACCGTTGGATTTATCTTCATTAAGCCTCAAAGATCCACCGGTTTCTCATCCTGGAGCTGGTGACTCAGAGGGGGGCTGGGGGGGGGGATATATGCGAGTTGAGGGCGGGAGGAAAGAGGGGGTGTTAATGTAGGAAGGAGAGTTTGCAGAGTTCTCTTACAAGTTGTGTTACAGCTGACCCTGTCCTCAACTTTGACCCCTGACCCCGGCAGAGATCTGTCATGAGAGGGAGCTGCTTAACACAAAATGGAGCCTGGTTCAGGAGTCAGAAACAGAGAGGGAGCCGCAGAGCGAGGCAGAGAGAGCTTCACCGCTCACAGAGGACTCATTTATCCGCTCCCTCACTCGGATTGGATCTTTTCTTCTTCTGTTTTTTTCCACTCTCTTTTTGCTTTCTCTTTTGTTTTCACTGCAGGGACACTGTTGCCCTTTCTTCCTGCACATCTTTTCTGCACCCCTCGTTTCCACCCCTCCACCCCCACCGCCATCCTCTCCTCTCCTCTCCTCGCACCGTTCTGGTCGAATTTGGACTCCGACGCGGCGTGGATTCAGGGCGGCGACGTCCAACAAGGACTCTAGGAGGGATTCTGCGAGACGAGGCTTTTAATGAGAGCGAGGCCTCATCAGCCGGGAAAGGGGTTGGGGAGGCGGAGGGTGGAGGGTGAAAAATATGCTAATGATATGCACACACCAAAAAGGGGACCCCGGGTGTAGGAGAGGCAGGCTGCTGGCCGAGCTCCCGCTGAGCGCTGAGGAGGATGAGCAGCTCAGGTCAGAAGAATGGCAACAGAAAAGAAAAGAAAAAAAAAAAAAAAAAACTCCTCCTCTTCTTCTGCTTTCTTCTCCTTCACCCTGCGTCGGCGAGGGGCCCAGACAAAGGCAAACTGGTTAACATGTAATCTGAGAGAAGAGGGTGCCATGTTAATGTTGCTTTTGTCTGATATCTGCTTCCTTTTTTTGGAGATTTATTTGGTTTATAAATTAGCTGGATGTAAAAAAAAATAAATAAATAAATTAGCCGAGTGTGGAAAATAATTGAAAAAAAATAATCATCACAGTATGAAATTTTAAAAAATAAGATTGGCTTGGAGCTAACCGGTGCCTTGTAGTTTTATTTAACATTACATTATTTGACAAGAAATTGTTTTGACAATTTATTTTCGAAGTTTAAATAAAAATAATAATAATAATAAAAAAGTAGTTAATTATTTTGAGCATGTAACTTATCAACATGTCCAGGAGATAACAGTCTTTACGTCTAGAAACAAAAAGGTTCATTAAGTAGGAGTAACATGTATATGGTTAGAAATGTTGTCAGAAAAAATAAAATAAAATTCCTTTCTGCTTAACATATTTTTTTTTTTTACGCATTTGAAATTTTAAATCTGTCTTGACTAATTTATAAACATTTAAACCAGTGAAAATTGACAATCATAATTTTAACAGCTACGTTAACGATAAATGTTCAAGAATTAGCGTAAAGATCAATCAATACTTTTATTTTCAGGCTGAATTTTAAGCAGTGAAATATAACTTGTGTTGTCAAGCACGCGCGGTTAAATGGAAAATTGGCTAAAATAAGTGTAATTTGAAAATGTTTTTCAAACAAAAGCCGAAAAGCTAAAGCAACAATATTCCACCTTGTCTGTTTCGGTTTTTTAACATGATGTTAAATTTGAAATCAGCAGCGCAGTTTCTCCTTCTTTCCTCCTCTCCTCTCCTGACTCTTTTCACCGGAGCGCAGCTTCTGCAAGAGTTGTGCGCCGTTAATCGGCCGCTGCTAAAATAATAATAAAAAAAAAAAAAAATTAAGATAACTACAAAAATACACAAATGAATAAAACACAGAGCTGGCCAGAAACGAAAACGGATGAAGGATGCGACGTCGACGCCAGGACGCTGACGACCGTGATCGGTAAATGCGTCACAAATCCCGCAGCAGAATAACGAGAATCCTTTTTTTTTTTTCTTTTTTTTTATCATTATTTGCTCCTCTCACCTTTGCTTTCGCTTTCTTGTCGGACTAAATAAATAAGACGAAGGGAGGGGAAGTCCTTTAGGTGTCGGGAAGAAAACGAGAGTGGCACCTGATGATGTCGACTCTGACACGTGTTAATTGCTGCTCAGCTCCCCTCATCAGGGAGCCTCAAATTATTTTAGCGCTCCGGGCCACGGCGCCTCGTTTGCTTCGCTGAGGAGCGGCAGCGCGCTGGCCCTGACTCCGGATGGCGAGGCACCAACCGCACAGGCGGAATGGAACGGAAATAAACGCGTTTAATTATTAACAAACATTCGTGCAGATTGGTAGTTGGGAAAACATAGAAATGCATTCTTTCAGCGGGAATCGTGTCGAAAACTCACTATATTAGTAATAAGTATGAAAAGCTCTACTTTCTTTATAATTCAAATTTTTTGTCTCTATCAGTAAAAGAAAAAAAAAGGGGGGGGGGAGACATAATGTCTCAATTAAGTAAATTAATTTATTAATTTCACTAGTTCAAGATTGATTTTGTAAAAAAAAAAAAAAAATCCTACCCAAACATTTTAACATGAATTTTTTTTTTTTTTTACTACAAACTCCATAAACTGTTCTATTTTTTCTTTTTATTTGCAAGGGTTATATTATGAGTAATTATATGAACCTGGTGGCTTTTGGAACTGCTGTAAGACTCATTCAGTATTTATGTTTGCATCCGACTTCAGCATCAGCGATATTGCTGAAACAAACTTTGCTAGCAAGCTTAGCTTGAGGAAAAGATACCAATTACCTTCTGAGATTACATTTTCAAACATATTATTGTTTCACTAATGACATATGTGCAGACTGGTAGCCTGTTTAGTAAAGGTGCTAATGCTAATGTAAGCATGCTAGCTTACTGAGTTTCTTTACCGTGAAGCTGTTGTTGCTAAAGAATGATATTACCTGTGCTTGTCACTGAAAAAGGCTTATTACATGCCACTTGTTAAAAACAGATTTTTTTATTATTATTATTTTTCTACAACATTTTGTGGCTTAACAATCTTTGCAACAATGCTAATGCCTTAGTCACAGGTTTTCTGCTATTTCAATGTATTTGACTTAGAGCCAAATTAATTTTGTTGTTTTTTTTTTATGGGAGAAGAAATAATCTTATCAATTATTTAGGATTTAATTAATATAGTTGAGGAAGTAGATCATTAACACTGTTTTGGAAATATTGGTTAAAAAAAAAATTAAGATTAACAGTAATTTTAGTTGAATTTCAACATGTTTTCTTATTTCAGTAGAAGAAGTGCACTGCCCCAATTGCTGCATCTATAATATAAGCAAAATCAATAATATTCTCATACAATAATCTAATCATTTGATCAATTTCGCAAAAAAAAAAGCCACACTGACTGAATTTTAATTCCAAACTCATTTATTTTGCAGCCAATCACACCCATTCACACACAGTGAAATCTTTCATTTTTACTTATTTATACTCCAAAAGTGACTCCCGATTCCCCAAAACAAACATACAATTTCACACAAGATGTCTTAAAGCTTGCAGTTTTCGTCCTCTCTGCTAGATTACTTGTTAACCTGTTGGCATGTATTATACGGCTGCACATGGTGAATTGTAAAGCCTTTGTTATTGCCCCAGTTTGAGCTTGGTCACTTGTTTATGACACCAGTAATGGCAGTAATTGTTATTGTTGAGATTACCTGTCAAGAGGAGCAGGATGAGGGTGAGGGGGTTGAGGGGTGTTTGGGAAAAATGTCGCAGTCTTGACGAGGGGCGACAGGAGGGGACGGGAAGGAGGACACCGCGGGGGTAGAGGGAGATTGCGGTGGGAGGGGAAGGCTGCGACGCCCTGATGACTTCTCCGCTGATAATCAGCCGCTGCGGCCTCTGGGATAATTCAGCTGTCAATGCCACCTAGCAGGGCCCAGCATCAGGCGGCCGGCCCCAGCTGGCGTCTCTCACTCGAACGGAAGGAGGGGGAGAAAGGAAGCAGCAGCAGCAGAAGATGGAGTGAGGACGGCATCTTCATCTCGCGTCAGCGTCAGCTCTTTAAAAGATTCAAATTGAAGCCATCATGAGGAATCTTGGCGAGTGTCTGTCAAATTCAACGAAATCCTCTGGGTCAGCCTCTTATTTGATCTCTCTTAAATGACTGGACTAAATTAACATTCACTTTGATTAACAATTTAAACTAAAGGGTGTCCAAAATGTGGGTCCCGGAGCCATTTGTAGCCGTGGAGGTGATTTTGTGCGGTCCTCGATGGCACAAATTAATTTTCATGTTGGAAGTTAATGCAGACCATAAAAAAAGGTGAAATTTGCACTTTCAAAAAAAAAAAAATAAAATAAAAGATACAGATGAATTCATTTTTTATTTTTTTTAATGGAAGGTACAACACAAAGTACCCATCTTTTGTCAGCCAAGTTTTTAGCTTTTATTTCAAATTCATACTAAATAGGGCAGAAAACATCCAGTGACTTTTACTTGAGCAGATCCTGGTTGTAACCTCAGAGAAATAAAGCAATAGTTTTTGTAGAAAGACCAAAAAAAATCTAAAGATATTATAAATAAATGTTGCTTTTGAAACATTACTGGCTGGGTTTTTGTCCCTTTTAAACAAGGTGAAGTTGTGAGATTTTAGATGATTTACAGCTCCCTTTCCTACTGAAATCAGACTGCATTTGATTATACAACAGTCAGATAAAAAAGGAAACGTTTGCAATTCTGAGTAAATAAAACAGACAAAAAATAAATAAATAAATAAATCTAAATTTTGTGGCCCTCTATTTCTTACACACTGACAGTTTTGGCCCACATGGCCCGATGTTTGGACATCTCTGATTTAAACCTTTAATGGCTTTCCTTAAAACTGGACAATTTCTTCCCAATTTCTAAAATGCAAGTTTCAATTCAACTTACACTATCATGACTTACATTAAGTAAAAACAAAACAAAACATGAATTTCCACTTTGTGTTCATGTGAAAAGTTGATGTTCATTCAAATTCAATGAACTCTTTCTGGTTGCCTCTTTTAGTTCTATTTTATAAACGTCGTTGTCTTCCTCAGCTTGTTTCCATCATGGCAGCAATATGACGGGACCGTTATCCAGGAGTCTTTTTATCAATAACACCGGCAGCAGTGGGGCCTGACGGGGGGACTGTGGAGGTTTCCACAGTTGTCATTTTTCCAGTTTAGGAGCAGAAAGCCGCCGTGGACAGCAAATCGTCCCTGTGGTAAACATGGACCTGTCCTCTGTATGAGTTCCACAGTGGGGGCGAGTGGGGTTGTAACTCCACATTGCTACTTTTCCCCAGTGGGAGAATGTCACCGAGGACATAGAGACAGCAGGAAAATTGTCAGCACTGTGTATTTTGCTTCTCTTCATGTGCAGAGTTCAGAGTTTTCTGTTGCTCTTGCTATTTCAGAGTTTAATTCGTGGACGTCTAGATGTTCCACAACACGTTTTAGCCCAAACTGAACAAGCGGTGAAATTTTTTGTGGCGTCGCTGTGGATCATTGTACTTTTCAGCTTTGCGAAAACTTGGACACTGCTTGGTATGAGAAGTAGAAATATTATACTTGCAGGAAAATGTTGTCACGTTTATAACTACGTAATTGAAATTATTTAGAACAGAAGATGAAGAATTGTTCCTACTGCAGTGTAAACAAAACACAATGATTACTTAGATCACAATGATATCTATAAAATGTATGCTATTTTGATTTTGATACTTTTGATAAGCAAATAAACATGTTAAGTTTAATAGAAGTTTGTAGTCTGGCATAACTGTAGTTTTAGAACAACCTTATTTTACTTCCTTGCTGCTTCCATTTATTTAGTAAAAACATGCATTAATTGTGTTTTTGGTGCCAAGCAGGTGCTAATTAAAGAAAAGCTGGTTCATGTGAATAAAAATGACTACAGCTTATAAACCAAATAAAGTGTTAAGTTTGATGCAAATTAGCAACAACTGGCAAAACTGACTACAATAGTACTTAAACAGATTTGATAGTTTATTGGAGGTAGATTATTTTACTATTACTTCTTTGGCTAAACAGGACTTTAAAGTTGAATTATACAGCCTTCAACAAGTTTTTTTTGTACAATCCCATCCGGTCCATCGTCACACTATTTCAAATATAAGTTAATATTGTAAAATCTCAGGTGTAATTCAACTATAAAAGGGGTTAATATGAGGATTCGGTAGCATTTCAAAGCTGGTCTAGATAAGCAGTTCAGACACCTTTTAGCTTCATAAAGTCACATTTGAAGATACTGAAGACGAGGCCTGGGAAATGATTACCTTAAGTAAGAAATACCATTGTTATAGGTTTTTATTTGAGCCAGCTGAGCAGCAGTATGTAGCAACATGTGGTATGTTTTCTGGCAGCGCATTTAAAGGATGGTGCTTCCTTTTTTTTCCCCCCGTTTTAAAGCCTTAACCTTTTCAACACTTGATATACTTTGATGCTAATAACTCCCCCATGTCTTGTGAATGTTGATGCTGGTGTGTTTTATAGGATTTGATCACTCAATATATAGTTTTAATAAAAGTTTCCATTTACTATCCATGTTTGTTTTACACATCTACCGATTTATTGAGAAATCATTTTGAGTTTGTGGTTATTTAAATGAGTACGTCGCCTGCTCATGAGCACAGAAAGCTTGTTATCGGTTGATGCCAGTTCCTGTATAATTTGTCACGTCTGGGGAAGAATCGCTGTTCTTCAACTTCACTTCTATAAAGTGCAGAGAGTTTCCAGGGTTACCAGGGACTATTCATCCGTGGCCCGTGTCAAACTGAAAAACAAACAAAGACAAAAGCTTTAACACAAAGGTTAGCGTGAATGTGATGTAAGACCTTCCTCAGTGGATTGAAATCATCCTCACAGAGACTTCTTCTTGCTTTATTTAAATTTGTCACGTCCCTTTCTATTTCTTTTTTTTTTTTCCCCTTTTGCTTTCACTCGAATTAAATCGTCTCCGCTTTTAACCACTGATCCTTATCTCTCTTATTGTCACAAGCCATGAATCAAAAAGCAATTGCCTCATATCTTACTCCGCATCTCTGCAGCTTTATTGCGGCGGTTTAATCCTTCGGCTGGTTGACAAAATGGAACATCATCGTGATCACCGCCGTCATAACAACTTTACCGAGAAAATTATATTAACACAATCCTCCCCTCGATATTAAAATAAAGCATGATATCATTTTTTTTTTTTTTTTTTTGTGTCTCCAAATGATGGCATTAGGTGCACGCACGTTTGTCAGCAGAGAATATAAGAGTGAGGTTATAAACAATGCCATTCATTATCTGGCCCAGATGCAGTGATTGTTGATTAAAGGGCGCCGAATATAACAACCCCCCCCCCCTACACACACACACACACACGCACACCCGCACACACACAGATGGGTGGACATTAGGAAAAGAGGAGAGGCCATCTGAATAGGCTGGAGGGACATTAACGGCAACAGTGATTGATATTTGCCGCGCAGGCTTTTTAATGGTATTGTTATTCCTCAGAGTTATACCCCGTCCTCCCCACATCTCGTCTCGCAGATAAATGGAGGTGTAATAATGAATAGAAATTATCCTGATTATTTTTGCTGGAGGTGTGTGGGAGAGCGAGTGGGGTGTGAATCATCATCCAACGTGAAGCTTTAGTCGACTATGTTTTGTGGGGATTTTTTAAGTTCTACATAGGAGAAATATATTAAAATATTTGTATATA
>CAEGAE010089781.1:0-18892 GCA_903067095.1 Girardinus metallicus | reverse complement strand
TTTTGTTACCATAGCTACAATCTGATGCTGTGAGTTTAATCTTTGAGTTTGAGCTCTGTTTGTTCAGCCATACAAATTAGTAAACTGCAATTATAACTGATTGCTTTTTAGATTGGCCAATTAAACTACTCCCCCTCTCCCAGATTAAATCTAACACAGAAGCTGTAGGCCTTATGCAGGGCCTCATACTGGCTCTTCATAATGAGTTCAATCCGCTGCGCTGCACACAGAGATGCGCAACAAACGGGAGATTTAAATCAATGCTGCTATTGTGGCTTTAGTAGCTCTTCCTTTTCGTGTCTGTTGAGTTTTTAAGAAGGGCCTCAGAAACTGTTCTGGTTTGACCAATCTTTAACGGACGAGTTTGTCAGATTTCCGCGCGGCCGCGCGCATTAACTCTGGCTGACTAAGCAGACAATGCATTTGTTATGGTTTGATGCTTCATGTAACCGGAAAAATAATACTAAAAATAGTATAAAACCAGAGTGATACGCGACTATGAGGCGAGCGCGAAAGCTCCTCACCTGCCTGAACCTGCATGTTGAGTGCTTAGCTCTGATTCGTTAACCACTAACGCTCCAGCCAACTGGGAATACATACAGAAACTTTATAGGGAAGACAGACACAGAGCCACACACTGGGCAGTATGTTGAGATTTAAATGCCGCATAATTGTTTGTTCACTAAGACAAATCAAAGGGTCATGACGTATGCACAGTAAGTGGGCATATGGACTTTAGGGAGGTGTGGCTCCCTCAAACCACACCTCTGAAAGTGCAACTACAAGTTATTCCTGCGGTTCACATAAAGCTGTGCAACCAGAGCTAACGCAGTGGGTTTTAGTAGCTCTTCCATTTCATGTATGTTGATATTTTTTTTTTAATAAGCACCACAGAAACTGTTTTGGCTGCTCAAGCTTTATGAGACGACTTTTTCCTGTTGTAACCATTCCCACAGACTGTTTTTTTTTTCTGTGTGAAAGACACGTATTCCACACGTTGTCCCAGTTAATTTGGTGCCTATTCTTCTTCAATCAATTAAATTCCTCCCTGATGCCCTGGACAAAATGTGAAAAGTCGGCATGCCTGAGGAAAAGAGGATGTTTGGTCATCCTGTGTTATGCTAGTAGCTTAGCTTAGCAATTGCCAAAAACATATTGACAGAAGTGAGAGTTTTGTGCATCACAAATAATCATCTGGATGAAACACAGTGCACTAAATAGTAAAACATAATTTCACAAAACCTTGAGGTAGATAATTTGCCTTGAGGAATTTTAATAATTGAGGTACTTGAAACATTTTATGAATAATTACAACCTCAGTCCTAATATTCAAAAAGTGAAATGACTGATGTGACGGCGTCAAAATGAATCCTTTTGGACTTAGGAGATCTTTTTTTGGTGTTGTTGCTTAAGCTGTATAGCTATCCATATGATGGTTTTTGTTCCAAATAAAACCTATTTTCAGAATGTATTTCTAATTATAAAAATCTGAGAATTTACCCCAGCTAAAGGACCTAGTCACCATTCATTATCAGTTTTATGCCACAGCCTAATATGTTGTAGTATTTCTAAGAATTTACAATAACATGCAGTCAAAGTTTATGGGTTTCTTATGGAAGTAGCACAAATTCTGTTAGTTGTGTTCCTACATATTAATAGCAGACCGACCTGGAATCTTAGTTGCTCAATAGCCTATTATTGATCTCATTTGACCAAAGCACAGTTTTGACTAAAGTTGCAGGAGGGCTTGGTATCTTTCAAATGTTTACATTTGTGTTGTTTTGTTTTTCAGGACTCTTCAAGTAGTGATGAATCTGACACCTCAAGTGGAAAGCGAGAGAATTCAGACTCCTCTGACTCTGGATCAGGCTCAGTCTCTGGGAGTGATACTGGGTCAGATTCATCGACAGAGGATAACAGTAATGAAACTGCATCAGACTATGAGCCCAGTCTCAAATTTAAAAGCAGAAAACTTCCAACCAAGTAAGTGTATTATTGACTATGAATAGCTGCTGCCAACCAAAAAGAGGTTTACAAGTTCAGGCCACTGAAAGAACTGGCACTTTAGGTTAGGTTTTATTAAAACATTCTTACAAGGACAAACATGGCTTTGTTTAAGCATCCTCCAAAACATTGGAACCTCCCTTTAACAGAAAGAAATTGCCAACAGAGCCTTGCTCAGAGAGAGTGGTCATCTGCCTAGGGATGCAGTGACCCACCCTTTTCATTTATGATACGATACACATATCTAAGGTTTGGTATCAGCCGATACCGTTCCAATACAGAAAAACAATTGATTTAAAACTTTTTTAAAACAGACATAAATGTACTGAATTACAGATTTATTTGATAACTCCAGTACAGCACATTTGAATACACCAATTCAGTCAGCCCATCTAGGGCTGACTGTATTAGTGGGAAACGGTTTCTTTATCAATGATGACAAAAATAGATTGACTACATTAGTCATACATGCAAAAGTAAACTGTAACAAACCTTTAATCAAATGTTCAAAAAGTGCAATTAGGAATGCTAAGCGGTGCAAAGTACAGAAACAAGAATCCTTTTCTGCACCATGAAATATAAAAATTATCCACCCATTACTATTAATTGCATTTATTTATTTTATTCAAATTTAAGATTAAATAAAAATGATAGCTGTTTATGTACGTGCAGAGCATTATAAGCAAGCTAAGTCATAATAAATATGTGTGTATATATATAATTTTTCTCCCCATTTTTAATAATGGTATTGTTTGTGGGTGGGGCTACAGTCATGGTGCAGAGCAGAAGTCACCAACACCGTGCTCGCAGGCATCGGGTCGTCGCAGGGGACATTGCCAGTTCTAAAGATAGCAATTGTCATCAGTGAACACTGCCAAAGAAATTTATTTAATAAATGTTTTATATTGCAGTAATATTTGTTTATATTTAGAATTTAAATAAAAATAAATTATAAAAATGTTTAAAATAAATTGCTTTATGTATAAAATGTACTTATCTTTTCTAGGGTTAAAATTCAGAATTATGCACATCGGAGGGCAGTAGTGCCTGCAGGTGTATGGCTGTGCACACTGTGCATGTACCTTGAGATTTCACGGGTAGTCTTTGTGGAATGGACGAGGTTTAGTTTTGTCTTTTATAACTCAGCTTTTTTGACGGTTGGAAAACACACACACTAACAGATGGCATCTCTTAGCAGTTTTCCCCCAGAACCCGACACACAGCACTCATGCATATGAATCTTCTGCTGTAACCACAGTAACAGTAACAGGGTAACAGTAACATAAAGTAAGAGTTCTATATATGACATCTTCCCTTTTTTCAAAACAAACCGCGGCCGTTTCTCAGTATGCGTTCTTGCCTGTACCTATGTTCTCGCGTCCTTGTGAAACGTCATCGACAGCGGCCCAAGTACTGTTAATTCGAAGTATGCATCCAGGCAAGAACACTCAAAGTACCCGGATGTGTTCTTGTTCCACCCATTTTATTGAGGATGCATCCTTCTGCGGACTTGAGCCAGCAAGATATCCCACGATGCAATGCGCCACCAGCAGCGGTAAATAGGGAAGGTGAGTACAGAAATGTATTGCACTCATTTTAATTTGTTTTTAGACGAGAAAGTAGACTTTATAGCTTCTTCTATCCACTCAGAATATTTGTACTTTAAAATTTTCTCCGGAGTTTTCAGAGTAGCTTAGCTCCACTAACAGACCGGAGGAGCTGCCGGTTTAATGGGCTGTTGGAACGTTCTTTTCCTGCTAACTGCAGAAAAAGAGAGTGGCTTCAGCAAGTCACTCTCTTTTTCCGCTGCCTGTTATCTGTTCATAGCAGCTGAAAGTGACATATAAACTGCGCAGTTAGCTGCAAGTAGCAGAATACAAAATATGTTTTCTCTTAGTATATTTTTCATATTTATTTAGTTAATATTAGTATTTTATAAATTGTGTCGACACAGTTTTTCAATACCAATTACTTTTATTCGCTAATTAACAGTTTTTGGGCATAGGAAAAATATTTTAATACAATGTCCCATAATGATCAGAGAACCATACTTTAATTTGTAAATAAAAAAAACACATTTCCCTAAGATTGGCCTTTCATGTTTTAGAGTGAACTCTTGTTTTTCAGCTCTTCAGGCGAGCAGACTACAGTTCCAGGTTTACTTCCAGCTTCCCAAAAACTCCCGGAGATTCTCTTCGTTCCCACGTCCTGCCATTGTCCTCTTCACTGTCTCCTCATCTTCTTAGAAAAAAAAAACAATTAAATTATGGTAATATTTGCCTTCAACTGTCTCACTCTCAGTATGAATTTTGTAGCGCTATTGGCTGATTTCTGCTTGTTTTTTATTTGTTTTTGTTATTCTAATAAAGACATTCCTACAATTTTTTTTGTTTCTTTCTGTGCTGGTATCTTACAAGAGTATACTTGATTATGATAATAAAGAAAACATAAGTTTGTTAATCAGTGTTTAGTAGTTACTATGAAATAATCATCCAGTTGTGTGACAAGATCTCTGGCCAGATGCAGTTTGGTAAAACATTAAATGCAATATAATCGTTTTAACTTTCCCTGTTTATGAATCCCCGGCAAACCTGGGGAATAAGGAAGGAATCAGTTAAATGCATGACTCAGGCTGGCCATCATCTATTGTGATATGACATTTGAGATAAATATTTTATAACCAAGCATAATGTGTGTGTCTATGCTGCGTAAGTCAGGCTCTTGCGCCCTCATGTGTAACGGTGTTTACAGGACTTTTTCTCACCAACGGAGAGACACGTTGTCAGAACATGTCAAAACTGGATGTATTTCTTCAACAGAACTTCACAACTCACGGGAGTGGTTGATTATGGCCATAAGAGCTAACAAGTTTTAATTTGAGAATACTGGAAACTATTAGTCGTCCGCTGTTACAGTCAGAGCGAGGTGGGTAGAGCGTACCGTAAGAGTGTGCATGAGGGGAGGAACGGAGAGAGGGGTGAAGTAGAAGGGGGGCGAGGGGGGTGTTACCGTTCCGCTAGGGAGAGGGGGGGGTCACCGTACCACTAGAGTGCGGGGGAGGGGTTGGGGAGGTGAAGGAGGGTGGGTGGGTGGGAGCGTATCGCAAGAGGGGGGAGGAAGTCTGACTGTACACTAGCCACCTCGATCCCACCCCCGCTCTGACGGTGGCGGCAACCTGCTAATAGTTTCCAGTATTGTCAAAGCCAAAACTTGACAGATATACTATTTTATTTATATAATTATTAGTAATTTCCACGATCAATAATGTTGAGTCTACCAGAGGATTCCTCTGGTTGCATCCTTTCAGCCGTTTTTGGTGATTTTGGTACCGCCAGTTAAGGGGTTAATCTTGACGCGGTAGCTAATGTAGCGCCTTCCCTGGAAATGTCTTATCACATTACCGTATTTTTCAGACTATAAGCCACTACTTTTTCCCCACGCTTTGAACCATGCGGCTTATAGCCTGGTGCAATGTACGTTTCCAGTTTTTTTTTATTTTTTATTTTTTCAAAAAATTTGTAGGTGCGGCTAATAGTAAGTTGCGCTCTGTAGTCCGGAAAGTATTGTCTTTTTGTTATTTGACAACTTCTCGCTACAGAGCAAACATCCAGGTAACCCTTCTGCATTGGTAATGAATGCAAGTGATTCGGTCCAGGAATTGCAGAATCTCTCCTCAGCTATTCTTCTTTTCCCCTTTGCTATCCATGGCCCAACACACACCCGTCGGTTTGTTTACAACAGCCACCTGCCTCACGCCCCGCCCAGCTGAACGAAACTTGCCACAGGCTATGACGCAAATCTTTGCTGACAGAAATGTTGAAATTTAATATTTATTCTACACATTTTTATAGCATTGGAAAACGTTAAGAATGATTGTGTCATGTTTGTCCTCCTACAGAAACCATATTAAAACAAAAAATATATTTCCCACCCCCATCTTTTTCAGTTTTCAAACATTTGTGAAAAAGCTCCAGGGAGCAACTAGGGCAGTGCTAAAGAGCTGCATGCGGCTCTAAAGCCGCAGGTTGCCAACCTCTGTACTTGGGGTTTGATGGTACACAAAAATCTGTTTGGTATGGACTTCTGTTTTAAAGAGAATCTGTCCATCCAGCCATAATTTCTTCTAATAAATGTAATGTTCTAAAAAAATCTAGAACTTAAATATGTGGGATAGCTATATTATAAAACAATAAAATCAGTTGCAAGTGTTCAGTGTTGTTTAGGAATTTGCAGGTTGTGCTTATATTTGAGAATAAAAAATGTTTAAGTTACTTTGGAGTGGTTTTGTTACACAGATTTATGTAGAAGCTGAAATAAAACTGATCATCATACTTGATGACATCAACTTTGAAGAAACCTTTACCACTTTTCTACTGCTCTCTGATTTTTAGGATGAATTCTCGAAATGGAAAAAGCATCACTCAGAGAAAGAAATGCCAAAAGTCTTCATCTTCTGAGGATGAAAACAACTACGCAAAGATAGCATGTGGAGGGCCACGACGACAGGCCACTGTCAACATAAGTTATAAGGAAGATGAAGACATAAATACAGATTCTGATGATTTGGTGGAGGTTTTGGGTGAAGATGTTCCAATGCCTGAGGAGGAAGAGTTTGAAACAATTGAAAGAGTAATGGACTGCAGGTTAGGACGAAAAAGAGGTAAGATGACGTCTTTACCTAATCAATAAAGTATATTCTGATTCTGTTAGGTTTAACGAATGAATATAAATATTGAAGGTTAGTTGTGGAAATGGAGGAGGTTAGTCCAACCTGCAGGTTTGCTTTGAGGAGTCCCGTGCAGTTTTATACTTATCTTTGAAGTTAAATAAAAATCCAAGTGAAGATGATTAAGCTTAGATATTTTCCCTAATGTGATGTTTACATTTTTGATTTTCAGCAACAGGAAGTTCAACCACCGTATATGCTGTAGAAGCAGATGGGGACCCCAATTTTGACTTTGATTCAAATAAAGAGACTGGCGAGGTTCAATATTTCATTAAGTGGAAAAACTGGGCACACATCCATAACACTTGGGAGACTGAGGAAACACTAAAGTTGCAGAATGTCAGAGGAATGAAGAAACTGGAAAACTTCAAAAAAAAGGAACAAGAGAAAAAAAAATGGTAAGTGGTCTTAATCTGGGCTCTTTACAGCACTGCATCTGACACTTTGCACTTGATAATGTATGATTTGGATGCATCTGCACCACCATGGAAACCCATGAATATATATATACACAGTATTTTCCGCACTGTAAGGCGCACCTAAAAACCTCAAATTTTCTCAAAAGCTGACAGTGCGCCTTATAATCCGGTGCGCCTTATATATGGACCAATATTGAGCCACAGCAGGTCTCACAACTACGGTAAGCAGCCGCCGATTTCATTTTCCCCCATAGAAGAAGAAGCGCGCGATCCATGCTGGGATATACGACTGCTCGAGGCGTGCCATTTCATTTCCATTTGTGTGTTTATGTAAAGTCCCCAAAACGGCTCCTGTTAAGAGACACGCTTACGACTTAGAGTTTAAACTCAAGGTGATCAGTCACGTAGTAGAACATGGCAATAGAGCAGCGGTGAGAGAATTTAACATTAACGAATCAATGGTGCGGAAGTGGAGGAAGCAACAAGAGGACCTGCGCCGAGTAAAGAAGACTAAACAGAATTTCCGAGGGAACAAATCGAGATGGCTACAGTTGGAGGACAAACTCGAACAGTGGGTTGTTGAACAGAGAGCAGCAAGTAGAAGTGTCAGTACAATCACTATTTGAATGAAGGCAACAGTGCTAGCAAGTGAACTTAACAATAATGAATTTAAAGGCGGTACTTCTTGGTGCTTTTGGTTTCTGAAAAGATGTAATCTCTCCATCCGCACACAAACTTTTGTTTCACAGCAACTGCCAAAAGACTACCAGGAAAAGTTGGCCACTTTCCGCGCATATTGCAAAAACAAGATTACTGAAAAAAAGATCCGGCCATCATCAACATGGACGAGGTTCCACTCACCTCTGATATTCCTGTGAACCGCACTGTGGATGAAATGGGAGCACGTACGGTAAATGTTCTCGCCACAGGGAATGAGAAGTCGTCTTTCACTGTACTTCTCGCTTGCCAGGCTAATGGCTAGAAACTTCCACCCATGGTTTTTTTCAAGAGGAAGACCTTGCCAAAATAAAACTTTCCAGTTGGCGTCGTCATCAAAGCTAATTTGAAGGGATAGATGGATGAAGAACAGATGATCGAGTAGTTGAGAGAAATTTACGTGAAGAGACCGGGTGGCTTTTTTCACACATCTCTGTCCCTATTGGTCTACGACTCCATGTGCTCCCATATCACAGATGATGTCAAAAAACAAGTGAAGCACACTAATTCAGTACTCAGCGTCATTCCGTGTGGATTGACAAAAGAACTCCAGTCGCTAGATATTGGTGTCAACAGGGCATTCAAAGCTAGACTGCAAACTGCGTGGAAACGGTGAATGACAGAAGGGGAACACACGTTCACCAAGACAGGGAGACAGCGCCGGACGACATGCGCCACTATCTGCCAGTGGATCATATATCAGTCTCAACTGTGATGCGAGCTTTCAGGAAGGCAGGAATTGTCACTGAACTGCTAGACAACAGCAGCGACACTGACTTGATTAATGACGACGAGACGGAGCCGGGCATGTTGGATGCCGTATTTGCCCAACTGTTTAATTCGGACACTGAAGAAGAATTTGAGGCATTTGTGGATGAGGAATAACTTAATAAAGTGAGCTTTACATGTTTATTTTGTGTGTTGTGTTGTGTGACATTAACGTTTGAGCAACGTTGAGTTATTGATATATTGTTATTGCTTTGCACTATTTCAAGTGTTACTGTATTGTGATTGCACTAACATTTGATTTACCATGACGGTATCAGACTGTTTTTTACGTGTTTATTGAATCGAGGAAAAGTTCCCCTCCACTATGTGACACAAATGTTGCACTACATGTTGTACCTTGCTGTTGTTAAAAGATAAACAAAATAACACGTCACTGACTTTACCTTACTTACTTGTTATGTTTTCTATTGAAATTTACAATTATTCTTGTTACTAAAATATCTCAAAACGTGTCCATTATTAATTCAATGTGTTCATCATTCCTGTGTTATACAGGAAAACACAGTGTTTTTCTGTCTGCCTGCTAGCTTACATGAAGGTTTCCTGCCTTCAAAGTTGAATGCAGCCTGCATTTGACTTTGAATGAATGTTAACTTTTTTACTTAACTGTATTTGATATATGTGGTGTTGTGAGATTTATTTGACTCATGTATAATTTATGGTACTGAGAACCTTAATGTTAAATATTGTTTTACTGATTGCAGGTTTATCAGTTGTCCTTTTGACTGAATAGCTGCTGTATTGGGCCTGCAAATATTTTGCATGTTTTATGTCTAAATTAGGTGAATCTATTGCCAGATAATTAAAGCAAAAAATTAACAGTCCACCCCCCCCCCCGACCCAGAGAAGACACTCTACACTTTTCAGACTCAAGACCATGGCCTCGGATTTGGAGGCACTGATCCTCGTCCCAGCCGCTTCACACTCGGCTGCGAACCGAGAGCGAGAGAGCTGCATATCACGACCTGATGAAGTCAATAGGACCACATCATCAGCAAAAAGCAGAGATGCGATCCTAAGGCCACCAAAATGGACCCCCTCAACACTTTGGCTGCGCCTAGAAATTCTGTCCATGAAATAATGAACAGAATCTGTGATAAGGGCAGCCCTGGTGGAGTCCAACTCTCACCGGAAACGAGCCCGACTTACTGCCGACACTGCGGACCAGACTCTGACACCGGTCTACAGGGACCTGACAGCCCGAATCAAAGGGCCGATATTCCCAGAGAACCCCCCACAGGGCTCCCGGAGGGACATGGTCGAACGCCTTTTCCATGTCCACAAAATACATGTAGACCGGCTGAGCGAACTCCCATGCACCTCTAGGACCCTGCTGAGGATATAGAATTGGTCCAGTGTTCCATGACCAGGACGAAAACCACACTGCTCTTACTAAATCCTAGGTTCGACTATCCGACGGACCCTTCTCTGCTTGGACCTTGCCAAGGAGGCTTAAGAGTGTGACCCCCGTGTAATTGGAGCACACCCTCTGGTCCCCCTTTTTGAACACCCCAGTCTGTCAATCCCCAATCCAGGGGAACTGCCCCCAATGTCCATGCAATATTGCAGAGTTGCGTCAGCCAACACAACCCTACAACATCCAGAGCTTTAAGGAACTCCGGGCGAATCTCATCCATCCCTGGGGCCCTGTCACCGAGGAGCTTTTTAACCACTTTGGCGACCTGGTCCCCAGAGATTGGAGAACCCTACACAGAGTCCCTAGATTCAGCTTCCTCAATGGAAGGTATGTTGGTGGGATTGAGGAGGTCTTTGAAGTATTCCGCCCATCGCCCCACAACGTCGGGCACAAAGCCCGGCCACCATGCGCTCGCCACCGTGCCCCCCCCCATCCAGGCCTGGCTCCAGAGTGGGGCCGCAGTGATCAACGTCTGGGCGAGGGAACACCAAGTCCAAAGTTATTTCTCATCATAGGGGTCCAGATCACATTTATATTTGTATGTATATATATGTTTGTATTAGGGCTGAAACGATTCCTCGAGGAAAATTTACCTGCCTTGAAGCCTCGTTATTTTATGTTTTATTATTCAGCGCATCGTGTTCCGGCCGGGACTTTATTTGCGTTACGTGTAGCTCTCACTTCCGCCTGAGTTGTTGACAAAAGCTAAGTGTTGGCAGCATGACGTCCAGTTTTCAAGTTCAGGCGTGGGGATTTTATTGATTCATATCAATGTCCAGGTTTTTGTCGTTTTTCGGGGGACCAAAAAATATCCTTAAAATGACAGGAGCGATGCCCGGAGTATGGCAGCTTTTCTCCTGGAGCTGCTGGTTCAGAGTGAACGGAGGGATTATTTATACAGGTGAGCGGATAGACTGAACACGGCGGGCGGCTGCGCTTTAGATGCGTAGCTTTACTGAAAATACCGGAAAATAAATTTCATATCATCCCGGTCGCAACAGATGGTTGGCGAAGCGCATCGTGACGTTACATACCTGGTAGATGTGTTTTTGTGTGTGACGAATGCAGGAGTAAAATCCCGTCGCTAACATGAACACAACCGCGATAAATGTCTGGACAAGGTCAGAGTTCATCTATTAAACTGACTGAAGATGAATACATAAACAAAAAGCTGGAGTATAGGCATTTTTTTTATAACAGCCTGCTCACAAATAGGTAGGCTATTTGTTATTACATTGAATATAATTTCAGATTTTTGTGTAACTTTTCTTCAGGTTGACTTAGAAAGTGAGCTGTTATTGTTACAACTTAATTTTCTAAACTACAGAAAAGTAACTGTTAGAGAAGCTCAAATGTGAAAAATTGGACTGATATTGATATGCGATAGTAACACTGCTCTTATGTTAGATTTACCAATGTTTTATCTTTTTTTTTATCCGATTGCTCGATTAATCATAAAAATAATCGATAGATTACAACAACCCTAGTTTGTATATATTTTGCTGCTGTTTGTTACTCCTAATAATTTTAAATAATTGACTCCAGACTAAACACTTGATTTTCATTTTTTTAATTTAGTCATAATCACAAGTACCTGATAAAATTTCCATCTGTTGTTAAAATATAATTCTCTTCACCTGAGTGTCCAAGACATGTGGCTGCAGATCCAATGAGACAACAAAGTCAATAATCGAACTGCGGCCTCGGTTGTCCTGGTACCAAGAGCACATATGGACACCCTAATAGTTGAACATGGTGTTCGTTATGGACAGTCCATGAATAGCACAGAAGTCCCAACAACAGAACACCACTCAGGATCAGACCACGGGGCCATTCCTGCCAACCACACCCCTCCAGATCTCATTGTCATTGTCCTTTATTTACCCAGCAAAAATAATGTTTCCATTGGTTTTACTCGTCATAAGCTCCACTTTTTCTAGTTCCTCACCTAGGACCTGTCTGCCTTGGGTGACTACCAGGGGCATAAAGCCCCTGACCACATAGCTCCTAGAATCACTGGGACACTCAACCGCCTTCACCACAAGAAGGTGGCAGCCCATGGAGAGATCACTTTCTCTCTTAATTTTATTATTTCTATTGCATTACTCTGCTTTCTTGTTTGTTCTTTATGTTCTTCCGTTTTTCTATAGTTATTCTAGCATCTGAAAGATGCTAGAATAACTTGTTTGTACATCATGACAGGTTTAAGAATAAATTTTTTACATCAGACTTTTAAAATGTTTATTGTGATATAAATACTCAAATTAATTTTAACTGTATCTGTTTCTTTAGGTTAAAGGCAGCGTCACCAGAAGATAGAGAATATTTTAATTGTCAGGAGGAACTGATGGATGACCTGCATTCTCAGTATCGGCTTGTTGAACGTATCATAGGTATTGTTCTATGATTACTCTGAATGTGTTTGCTAACCCTGAGTTTGTGTGTTCCAATAAATGATTGAAATGTGTTGTGCAGGACATTCAAATCAGAAGTCAGCTGCTGGTTACCCAGACTACCTCTGCAAGTGGCAAGGTTTACCATACTCGGAGTGTAGCTGGGAAGATGGTGCTCTGATTGCCAAAAAGTTCCAGAAATGCATTGATGACTACATGGGCAGAAATCAGTCAAAGACCATTCCCTCTAGAGATTTGAAGGTAAATTACATCCTTATTTTTCCAACAGTGTTAGCAAAAGTTTTAGAATAAAATATATGTTCTGTAAAACATTATTTTTCCGTGACACATCACCAATAAAAACATATTTACTGTACATATCATTTAAACCTGATTTTTTTAGTTATGCCAATTCTATTGAAATGTATTTAGTATTGGTTTTTAGAAGATGTTTTTAGATATCAGTATTCCACTTAAATAAATTCAAATGAGGATTTTGTTTTATTAGTTGATGAAACAGAGACCCAGGTTTGTACCAATGAAGAAGCAGCCAGCTTACATTGGAGGTGAAGGACTGGAGCTCAGGGACTACCAGCTGGATGGTTTAAACTGGATGGCCCACTCCTGGAGCAAGTATGACTCAACAGTCTGTCATTTAGTGATTTATCCTGCATCTTAAATGGAAAATCTTCTCATTCTACGGAATTCCTTCATCTATTAGTGATAAGGATTTCTATGGCTGGGACACATTGCTCAACTCTAGCTTGAAGTGAAAAACATTTTGCCAGCTAGAATCTGAATATCTAAATGTATTAGACAGTAGGTGAAAGTAAGGCTGTGTTTTGAATTATTTAGATTTGAAGATTTGATGGTAGGAACGTGGCAGTGACAATATCTACCTTCACAAAGCTTTTCCAGCATCATCATCTTTTCATAGCCTCTCTTCTGCTTTACTCTCTTTGACCACACTGTAACAGTCCTGGAAACAAATCAGTGCATTTGAAATGACCCTGATATTTCAGCTTTTCCTAAGCAAAAACCTTAGACCAAAACTATACAACATGGAACGTGCTGCAGGCCATAAAAGATTAATGTTCAATCATAATAGTAAAATATAAAAAGTTGAGCACAAATTATTCATATCCATAGCAGGAAATGCATTAATTTTCCAGCATATTTCTTCTGAATGGAAGCAATATTGCAATTTTCCTCAGAAAGAATTCCAACTGATAGACAATTTGTGGCGGGAGCTAAAGAATATGACTATGGAAGGAACACACTCCAGCCTCATTGACTTGGAACTCATCACCACAGATGAATCATCAAAATATGTCAGCATTTATAAGATGAATTTGTTTGCTAAAGTGCAGTTACAGTATCTTCCACTGATTATTTTAAGCGTATAATTTTTTTCAAAGTATCGCACACAGTATATAAATAAAAACTTCCATCCATCCATTTTCTTCTGCTTATTCGGGGTCGGATCGTGGGGGTAGCAGTTTAAGTAGGGAGGCCCAGACTTCCCTCTCCCCAGCTTTATCTATAGAGCGATATCTGAAACGAACTTAGCAAAATACTAATTACCCTGCCACCCTTTGAATACACAGCCATACATCAAAGCGAGTCCTTTTTAAACTTGCCTATGGGAGTGTGGGCGGTTGGTAGTGTACAGCAACAGTGGGAAACTCTTTGCTGATGTTACAGTAACACTCAGAAATGGAGAACCTCAAGGTTGGGATTTTTATGGACTCAAATAAACTCAGATATTTAATTTCGTCTTACGGAAATTCATTGCTGACTCAAACATAAGACAAAACACAATACAAAAATTCTAATCAGCTGATTATTTCGCAACACATATGAATATATATGTATTCTGGCACCTTATTTTTTTTAAATATGTTACTTTTTGGATTTAGTTAATATTGTCAGAAGATGTAAAATATTTAGTCACACATGAACTTTATTAAAAAAAAATTCATGTGAAAAAATAAAATGCACATTGCCAAACTAAGAAGTTCTGATGTTTCTAACTGGCTGTTGCAAAACTGTATCTCCAACAGTTTTGCACTGCATCAGCTGCACTGTTTCTCTCTTCTTTATGCTGCAGAGAGACAAAGGCTGCTAATCACAGACAATCCACTCCAAAACTTCACCCTGTTTGTGATTAAATTCACAATTACACTCATCCAGAATGAGCAGCTCTCTGATAGAACTATATCTAACGGTCCAGTTATAGGAGAAATGCTGTTTGGAGTTTGCAGTGATGCAAATCACAAGCCAAACCAGGGTTTCCCCTGGAAAAACTTGCTAAGCCTGTTGGTCGGGGCGCCAAGACAGTCCACCAGTGAGCCATCGTGTTTTTTGCTTTAAAAAAACGTTATGTTGACAGAAAATGTAAAAATATCTCTGGTTACTTATGTTACTGGAAGAAATTGTTGACTGTGTTTAAGCACACAACTCCAGTCTTATAGACAAATAAAGAAAATGCCAAAATAATGCAATTAAAATACATATATTTTTTTTCACATCTGTTAAATCCCATTTAAGAAATCAGCCAGTGGATATTCAAACACTATGTAATGCTGGTCACGTTTAGAGTTGACCCAAGACATAATTGAACTAAGCAGCTGCTTTTGGTCCCCCAGACAGACATAAATACTAATGTTTTAACACAGATTTATCTAGAACTTTAACATTTATTGATAATATCAATGTTGTTAAATTTGATTAAATAGTTTCAGCATTGATAAACTAAAAGATTTTTAATTGTTTAACATTTAAATTTAAGATTTTAAAGAGCTGGCAAGTTTACTTTGTAAAATTGCAAACAATCTTCATAGTTTGTTTTCTTACAATAGCAACAATCCCATGCTTTGATTTCATCTGAGTTTGAGCTTGGTTAGGGTTAGCTCTGCTCAATAGTCAGTTGCTTGTTGACAAAGATGTGCAAATTCCTTCACAAATACATTATTTGTGAAGGAATTTTTGTTATCAGCAAATTACCGTTATCACTCATTGCTTTTCAACGACCCTTGAGGACAAAAGTAACCCTCCTCTCCTCCTTTGGTTTATTTTTTTGTATGGGTCTTTAATATTCAAATTTTTTTTTAAACACTGAATTTGGAGTTTTCATTAGTTGTCAGTTATATTCATCAACATTTGAAATATATCAATCTGTGTGTAATGTATTAATATACAAGTTTCACTTTTTGAATGGAATTACTGACATAAAATAATCAATCAATCACAATATTCTAATTTTGTGACCAGCACCTGTACTTTAGGAAAAAATGAAACAATCTTCGCTCAATGTTTACAAAGCAATGAAAACAGCCCTGGGGGTTTGAGAGGATGCAGTTACTCAAGCATGAAAGCAAAAAATCAAAATGCTAACAGATATTACTTCAATGTAGATGTCCGGGGCATATATTGTGGTGTTACTTGTTGAGCATTTTTAAAAGGAATATTTCCTTTTATATTAATCAGTGCGTCCCCCAGGGACATGGATTTGAGGAGGCGGGTGGGTGAAGGGCAGATGTTTAAGGATGCTCAGATTGATTGGCCCCGTTTTCTTTAATTTTGGATGATGGATGATTGGTCGATATTTGCATGTGAAACTGATCTTAACCACTGATCGTTTCTACCACCACAAGGGTCTAATAGAAGGCTGAGTTTAGCAATAGTCAACCTACTGTTGCAAACTTTGCAGCTTTTTTGCTATATTTAGTACAGAAGCAAATCAAAATAGTTCAAAATCAGTCAGGCTTTTTAAATATTGGTGATCAGCCAGAAAACCGTAATCAGTGCATCCCTACTTTCTTTTAATTACAGCAATAAGTCTGTAAAACAACTGACTGGAGTAATCTATGTGATGATCATTAATCCCAAAAATATGGTAAACTGTATTAAAGAACTTAAACAAGATTTTTGAGTGAACATTCCTAAGGAAGAAAAACTTGAAAATATTCTCAGTTAATCTTTCATAAATTGCATTTATATATCTCTTAAATAAATAAGAGATATTTTTACAGACTCCTGACTCAGTGCATGTGAGCGCTGGTGTCAGAGTAAAAGTGTGCTTTTGTCCAGCTGTTGTCAACTTTGGCGTTGGCGTTTTGAAAATTTGCAAGCAACCACGTGGGGATAGAAATTGTTCACATGATCTGACGTTACTTCGACAGGCCGATGAAATCAACAACTTAACTGTATATATTTCTATATGAATACAATTTTTATTTTGGTGACTGTTTGTAAAGCAATGTTAAAAAAAAATCCCTCTATTTTGAAGTTACATATTTGTTTGGCCAAACCCAATATAAAAAAGCAGAATATGCCAGATATAATCTGTGATGTTATTGAGGTATTTAAAAAAAAATACAGTGGAAAATATATCACCTGGCCCTATTGCAGTGAAATTAACCCAACTATTTCTCTGATGTTTGATGAATGATCAGTTCTTAATGACATAACTTATAGGTTTTGCTTATTGGAATGTATAAATGAGCTAATTTAAATAACTTATATTTCATCTATTTAACAATCAAAAGTACGAGAATTAAACATTTACGTACGTTTTGTTGTTTTTTTTATTCATAGAGGCAACAGTTGTATTCTTGCTGACGAGATGGGCTTAGGAAAGACCATCCAAACAATCTCTTTCCTCAACACCCTGTTTCATGAGCACCAGCTGTATGGACCATTTCTTCTTGTAGTGCCTCTTTCTACACTTACGTCTTGGCAAAGGGAAATACTGTTATGGGCCCCACGGATGAATGTTGTCGTCTACCTCGGAGACATCAACAGCAGGAATATGGTAGGTTGGTGTAGAGTAGGTATAGCATTTTAGCCGTTTATTTCCCGACGAGAAAAAGTTACAATCTTTTGTTTATCGACAGATACGAACTCATGAGTGGATGCATGTCCACAACAAGAGATTGAAATTTAACATCCTCCTCACAACGTACGAGATTCTTCTAAAAGACAAGGTCTGCTTCATTTCTAATCCTACCTGTATATTTCTTTTTTTTAAACTTTACAGAAATATCTCTATAAACACACATGTACTACCTATAAAATGTTTGTCCAGTCATTTCTAGGTGGTGTTAACTGGGCCTTCATTGGTGTGGATGAGGCACACAGGCTGAAAAATGACGACTCTCTTCTATACAAAACAATGATTGACTTCAAATCCAGTCACAGGCTTCTAATCACAGGAACACCTCTTCAGAATTCCCTAAAAGAGCTCTGGTCATTGCTCCACTTCATTATGCCTGAAAAGTAGGTTGTATTTATTTTCCTTGGTTTAAAATTTTTCTTCATGATAATGTTGTGTACTCTGTCCATATGCATGGGCTTTTGTTTTTGCTAGTTAGGACTATTTCAGTCTGACCTCATCATTGATGAGGCAACAAATGTTATGGATTTCCCTATCAATTTTTGTTTTGGTTAGTCAACAATTATGTAACTCATTCTTCTCTTTCTTTCCACATTTTCTTCTCGGTACTGGTAAATCCTGAACCTTCTCTAGTTTGCAGACCTTGAAACTTCACCTTGGTGTCTCTGTATTGTCATGTATTTAAGCAGTAAAGAAAATGACTTGTTAAATGCAGCTTATTGCTTTAAGCGCCGTTTAGACCTCAAAGGATTGTCAAGCATGGAACCTACAAAAATGTTGAAAGCTTCTGTCAGAGCTTCCTATCACAATAACAAATTTTGCTGAACAATAAATTGTTCCAGAAGTTATTGCGATAAATTATAATATTGTTGTTTGGAGTCCATTGTCAAATAATGTAGCTGTAATGGCATAATAATGCAAGAACTCATTCTCAAAAATCAATAAAGTTTAAATTCAGATGAATATTTAACCCTGGTACTGGAAGACATTTTAAATATCTAAAATAAATCAACAAAATAACAGAAACATCAAATAAAATGAATAATGTAGTTCTTATAACAAAAGTGAGTTGAGACTAAATCACCAGACTGAAAACTTTTGTCATCCAGTTTTTGGCAGAGGGAGAGAAAAGAAAAAGAAAAAAAAAAAATCATACAGATGGAAATTGAGTTTGTTTGAATTTATCATCCGATTAATTGATTTATTGCTTACTGTAACAGGCCTAAATATGTTTTTCCATGTGGAATAAAACTTTCACTGATCAAACTGTCATGAATAATCTCTGTTGGAAATATAATAATTCAGTTCAAGTTTGACCAGTCTATTTAGTTATTATCAAAAAATAGTGCCAGACTAATTCAGGCCAATGTCCTTAAAAGTATGAGATTGTGAAATTAGTCATCTAATTAGGCCCGAGCAGCGAAGCGCTGCGAAGGCCTATTGAAACTGCTCCGTTTCTTAGTTTTTTTTATTTTTCCGTAACTTCGCGCTGCGATTTGGGGCCTTTAACGGATGCAAAAACTCACCAAA
>CAEGAE010089780.1:0-32486 GCA_903067095.1 Girardinus metallicus | reverse complement strand
GGTCCCGGATCAGCCGCACTGATCCCGGATCAGCCGCACTGGTCCCGGATCAGCCGCACTGGTCCCGGATCAGCAGCACTGGTCCCGGATCAGCCGCACTGGTCCCAGATCAGCAGCTCTGGTCCCAGATCAGCAGCACTGGTCCCGGATCAGCCGCACTGGTCCCAGATCAGCCGCACTGGTCCCAGATCAGCAGCACTGGTCCCAGATCATGTAGAAATAATATTTCTTCCAGACGTGTTTCTAAAGGAGCCCCGTTATTCCAGAAACTTTAGCTTCATTGATTCCCGTTTGTTGTTACAGATGGGTTCTGTAACAACCAATCATTTGGTTGTTACAGAATATTTCAGAAATAATATTAATAGATTTCAAACTAAAAGGTTAAAAGGTTTTTCCATTTTTCAAAACTGATTGTTCCCATTTATCCTACAAATAGTTTTCTGAGTCATTCCAGAAAGATTGTTACCAATGAGAGTTTCCGTATTTCCATTTACTGCAGGACGGCAAACCACTAGACCCGGTTCCTATAGAAACAGACGGGGGACGGGACGGGGGACGGGGTGGGACGGTGGGACGTCCAGCAGCTGAAGGACTCTGGTTTGGTTTTTAATAACTGCTGAGGGAACGTATGAGTCAAACTAATAATTTAGACGAAAATGGCTGAGATATGTGATCACCAGGATAAAGATGATGATGATGATAATTGCTAGACGGTTTAGTCTTATTATCTGTAAATGTTGCCTGATGAGGTTGAAATATTAAAATAACGAAGAGAATAAACACCATCTCTCTCCAATATACAAGAATTAATCATTTATTTACTCCAAATAATAACATGTATCAGAGAGAAGTTTGACTTAAGTTCAAACACAGAACTTAATGTCAATCATTTTTTACATAAACAGAAAGTAACAATTTGAAGAATTGATTCTTATTCTATTGATCAATTATTGAAGTCAATAGTTTAATCATTTGGAATGAAGAATTTAATGTTTTCTGTTTAAACGTTTTCAGTCCAAGACACAAATATAAATTATTTATGAGCATCGGGGCTCACTGAGGCTACTCATGCAGGAAAAGCTATATGTAGCCTTAGCCACAGTTAGCTTAGCTTCCGTTAGCTTTAAGAAAAGAGCACATTAGAATGTTTTAGAGCTGTTTTATGTAACTGAGTGGCCAGAAAGGCAAAGAAAAAATAAAGATAACCGCAAAAGAAGCAAGCACTGCTTACTGGACTAAATTTGACCAGTCTGAGTTCTGTGGTTAGCTTTAGCTTCAGCGCCCAGTGAACATCAGCATGACCACTCTGAGCCAACGAACCAACACCAGCAGTTCTGCTGGGGAACCACAGCAGCTGCTGCTTGGCTCAGTCGCTCCCATCAGGCCTGCTGCAGCAGCCAACACAGCCTTTCCCCGATGTGAGCAGAGCTAACAGTTAGCCTCCTGACGTGAATGTAAAGCGACGCTGCTCGCCTCCTGAATGCTAACAGTTCATCAGCAGGCAAGCAGGCGCTCTGGTTGGTTTCAAAGCCCGGACTGGACTCTCTGGACCAGACTGAGAGAACCTGAAGGAAGTTTCCCTTTTGAGTCTAGAAACACAAAGCTGCAACTTTCTGATCAGATCAGAGAGGAAAACCAGTCTGATGTGGTGCAGAGCTACCAGGACATTACACCCAATAATCCAGACTCTAACTCCAGATTAACAAAGATAATCAGAAGTAATCTAGACCTCCTCCAGCTCCGGATTAGCAGCATTCAGCTGCAACTGGATGGAACGTCCTGTGAGTCAGCGAGAGCCAATCAGGGGATCCTGGTCAGATCCCAGGTTCCTCCTGACATCTTGGGCAGGTGAAGGCACCTGTTGGAGTCCAACCTCTGCTTCTGGCTGAATGATTGATTACTAATGTCTGAGCACCGATTGGCTGATTAACGAGCTTCTCTTCCAGGTGTCTTTCCTGAACTAAACTACTTCCTGTTGACCTGAAAGGCTCCTGGTTCTCCTGAAGGAGGCTCAGCTTTAGGGGTTTAGGTTTGGGGGTTCGGAGGTCGAACTGATCCGTTTCTCTAGATGACCTCCTTCAGGACAACCAGAGTCCCACGCAGATGTCTCCTCTTCAGCCCGTCTCTCTGTCTCTGTCCCCGTCTCTGCATGCCTTCCTGGACCAACAGCTGCCATAATCGCCACCCAGCTCACCACGCCGTACGTTGGCGTGGCCCCGGCGGCGGGCGACAAGCAGCTGACAGGTCAGAGGAACACACGGCTCCACGTTCTCCACACGTCTCTGGTTCCCCTCAGGCTTGTGTTCTCTAAGTATCTCAGCTCGGTGGGTCCGGTTCCCCCCAGTGTGAGACGGCAGAGGGAGCCCACGGGCCCCATAAAGTCCCCAACCAGGTTTCAACAGAACGATGAAGACAGTTTGCTGCTTTCTGATGCTCAACGTGACGGGAAACCCGAACGGCGCTTTGCTGACATCTGGCACGTCTCAGTCTGGACCTGGCTGCGTGTGTGTGTTGGGGTGCGTGTTGGGGTGTGTGTGTGTGGGTGTTAGCGTGTGTTAGTGTGTGTGCGTGTTAGCGTGTGTTAGTGTGTGTGTGTGTTAGTGTGTGTGCGTGTTAGTGTGTGTGTGATCAAACCAAGGATCTCGTCTCACCTTGGGAACTAAAAGGAAAGCAGCTCATTGTTTCAGGAAGCAATGTGATGCTTCCACCAGAACCGACCCGGTTCTCCAGGAGGAACCTCGCTGCTAATTAGCATGGTTGATCATTACTAACCTACTGGTTAGCGGCTCCAGGGTTAGCATCAGCTCAAAGTGTTTACTGAATAAAAGGCCTTAAGTTAAAGTTTTGTCAAAGTTGGTTAGTTATTTTGTTATTTGGTTGGTTAACCGATTGATTAGTTATTAGGTTAGTTGGTTAGGTTAGTCGATTGGTTAGCCGGTTAGTTGATGCTAATTAATGTTTATACTTTTGTAAATTTGGTCATCAATGGTCTCAGTTGTAGAACTCATTGAATTATTTACAATGATTTAATCTATAAGGGAGATGGGTTAGTGCTAGTTAAGGTCATGCTAAAGGTGTAGCTGGTTATAGCTAGTTGAATGGTTAACTTTTAGTTGGACCTTTTAACTTGACTTGTAATGTGTTGTTGAGGAACTTGCCACTGGTTAGTTGTTTAAGAGCTAACTATTGTTAGTAAATGTTGATTAGTGTTTTAGGAAGTTAACCAGTTAGTCAGTTAAAGTTAACATATAAAGCTTTAAATCCTTTTCCCATCATCCTCTTGGTCTGAAGCGTTCACAGAAACTGGTCTTTTCAAATGTTAATGAGATGTTTCAGGCCACGCCTCCTGCAGGTCACACTACGCTCCACCCTCTTCGGCCATTTTTGTAGTTTGATAGCAGCGATACGATTACCTACCGGCAGAGAAACGTTTTATTCCAAAGTTTATTAAAGATGAGAACAAAAGAAGACGCGTCCGCCCAACCGTCCCTGTTGGAGCCGGAGTCTGACCCGGAGCAGAGCGAAGAACCTGCAGAACCGAACATTCACACAAATGCATCGCAGTGATGTACAAAATCACTGCAATGCAAGAAATGACAGATTCACAAAAATGATGACCTTGTTTAGCAGTTCCACAGCAAACCGTCACAACCAACAAAATATTATAGACGATAGAGAAACGTGAACAGGCTGAAAAATTCAACCCAAAAAGAATATAAAGACATCTGCGCAGTTCCAGGAGAGACTAAATGTACATTTTTTGCACTCCATGATTCTCAAATTGCAAAAATATTTTGCAGTCGTTTAGGAATGAACGAGTTGAAGGCAGTAAACGCTAGTCACTGTTTTCAGGAACTGCAACCAGGAAGCCAGAACCAGAGCAGGAGAAACAGACGGATCACACGGTGAAGATCGCTGGCTCCATCGCTGGCATCCTCCTCTTCATCATCATCTTCCTGGGAGTCATCCTCCTGATGAAGAAAAGGTCAGAATCCAACTCACAGTCAGTCTTAAACATGATTTCTAAGTTTGGAGTCTTGTGTCATCAGCGGCTCTGAATAATAACAAAGTACCAGTTTGATTCTGCTGTGGAGAAACAAGCAAGTCTTTAGATGTGTGTGTGTGTGTGTGTGTGTGGGGGGGGGAACAATGTGAGTCTGAACAGTTCCTCCGAACTGTTCAGAGGAACTGACTCAGTGAAAAGAAAGCAGGAAGCTGCTTCTGTTTGGCAACAATGCTACAATGCTAACGAGTCACTGGTTTTACAATGAATTCCACAGCAGACACGGCCGTCCCACCGCTACAGAACCCCTACTTACAGAACCCTTACTTACAGAACCCCCTCCTTACAGAACCCTTATTTACAGAACCCCCTACTTACAGAACCCCTCCTTACAGAACCCCCTACTTACAGAACCCTTACTTACAGAACCCCCCTTTGGTGACAGTGAGGAAGAGGAGGAATAATGGGGCAGATTGCACTAATCACCATTAAACTGTATCTGGACTGACATTAGTCTCCAACATCAAACACACAGCCCCGCTGGGACACACACACACACACACACACAGAAAACGTCAGTTTTTGGAGGACGTTGGAGATGAGAGAGAAATTTAGATGAAAGAACGTTTTATTCTTTTTTTCTCGGTCGCCTCAAGCTGAATGGCTGCAGGCTAGAAACACACACGTGTGTGTGTGTGTGTGTGTGGGGGGGGTACAATGTGAGTCTGGTCCGCCCGTCGGGTCTTTCGAGCTCTGATTTGTGTTCCTGATGCTACAGAGACACAGAAATGACTGGCGCTTGTTCGGTCTCTAATGAGGATTTTAATGTTGACGGGGTGCGTTTGATTTCCACTCTGTGACCAAACGGAGGTTAGACTCATTACAGCAGGAGGCTGCTTGCTGCAGGGCAAGGAGACTCTCCTGACATGAAAAACATCCGGCCCTCGTTAGCGTACTCTGTCATGTCGATGGCGAGCTTTTGGAAACGGCCTTTCGTCTCCTTCACACAGCTGCAGATTATCTGAGAGCGCCGGTTTCAATAAATCAGTAACAAGCAAACAAGCATCGCAGATAAGTGGAGAAAATGATGAAAGGAAGAGTCTGAGGCACGCTCTGCAGGCACAGATCTGATGTTTACTCTTGAAATCTGTCCAGTAGGGATGTTTGGAGAAATTAAGTGTTCAGAAACACAAACAGCCTCCTAAACCGGATGATTACATGTCAGGGATATCGCTAACAGGGACATCGCTAACAGGGACATCGCTAACAGGGACATCGCTAACAGGGACATCGCTAACAGTGACATCGCTAACAGGGACATCGCTAACAGTGACATCGCTAACAGTGATATCGCTAACAGTGATATCGCTAACAGTGATATCGGTAACAGGGATAGCGCTAACAGGGATAGCGCTAACAGGGATATCGCTAACAGGGACATCGCTAACAGGGACATCGCTAACAGTGACATCGCTAACAGTGATATCGCTAACAGTGATATCGCTAACAGTGATATTGGTAACAGGGATAGCGCTAACAGGGATATCGCTAACAGGGACATCGCTAACAGGGACATCGCTAACAGTGATATCGCTAACAGTGATATCGCTAACAGTGATATCGCTAACAGTGATAGCGCTAACAGGGATATCGCTAACAGGGACATCGCTAACAGGGACATCGCTAACAGGGACATCGCTAACAGGGATATCGCTAACAGGGACATCGCTAACAGGGATATTGCTGAATGTTTTCAAAGCTAGCTGTACCGCTAATGTAAAAACTTAGCTCTGCTGTTTGCAGATTAGTGAGTGTAAGCAGGACGTATCATGCTGTGGGCTGATTCATGCTTCTGTTGTGCAGCATAAACCAGAGGTAGTGCCTGAGGAGCAGGAGGGGCCCAGTCAGCATCTGGACTGACTGGGCCCCAACAGCGAATCAGGGAACATTTTAAAAACACAAAATATTTTTGGACAACAAATCTTCTGAGTTTTCTGGGGTGTCCAGTGGAGGAAGGGTTTCAGGTGTTGGGAGGAACTGGGAGGACTGGTTGTGGTAGAGGACAGAGCCCAGAGGAACTCCTCTGGCTGCACATGATTAAATCAACATCAGGTTGTTCCTTCAGCTGCTGGTTTTCTGCTCAGCTTTCAGACTCTGTGTTTCCATCTCACACATTAACCCTAACCCCGCCCACCACCACCACCAGCCAATCAGCATTGCCCACCACCACCACCAGCCAATCAATCCTCTGATACTTGAACTCATCTGTTCTTCTGTTGCTTTTTCTTCCAGACTTTAATCTTGTTTTTCCTTTTTCTGTTTTTCTTTTTCTTTCCCTCCATTTCATCCCTCTGCTTCGCCCCCACCATTCAGACGAAGAAATTATCACTCCTACACTTACTACCTGTAAGTAACCTGTTTGACCTTTGACCCTAACAACACCTGAGTGTTTCCTGCCTGAAACTGTTCCCTGCCAGAGAGCTGATGTGTTTTATAGAAACTATAATTTTCATTAAAATATAAATTTATTGAACTGATAAAGAAATAAATCAGCAGCCAATAAAACAGCTGGATCAATGAAAAACCAATAAAATCTGAAAAAGTGTTGATCAATAATCAAACTCCATCTTTAAAGTTGATCCTGATGATGGATATTTGCTGAGAGAGCTGTGAAGTTTGTAGCGACTGGACAGAACTTGCAGTGTAGCTGCTGGGGTCAGGGGTCGTTTCCATGGTGAGCAGTCAGCGCTTGGTAACTGAGAGGGTTCAGGCTGAGATCCTGGACTCTGGGGAACCCAGAGGTTCTGATGAGAAACCTGGTTCTGAAACAAACTTTGGCTCCATGAGAGGACCAGCGTCCCGATGGATCAGAACCACAGCAGAACCGGATCAGAACCACCAGTCTTCCATTTGTCAGGAACCAGTTTAAACAGATCTCTTACTGCTGGCGTCATCTTCCTTTAACTGGACACTAAGACGATGTTTCTCATCACCGACACGTCTGCTGCGTGCGTTTCTCTCATTGTGTGTGCGTGTGCGTTTCTCTTACTGTGTGTGTGTGCGTTTCTCTCATTGTGTGTGTGTGCGTTTCTCTCATTGTGTGTGTGTGTTTCTCTTACTGTGTGTGTGTGCGTTTCTCATATTGTGTGTGTGTGCGTTTCTCTTATTGTGTGTGTGTGTGCGTTTCTCTTATTGTGTGTGTGTGCGTTTCTCTTACTGTGTGTGTGTGCGTTTCTCTTATTGTGTGTGTGTGTGCGTTTCTCATATTGTGTGTGTGTGCGTTTCTCTTATTGTGTGTGTGTGTGTTTCTCTTATTGTGTGTGTGTGCGTTTCTCATATTGTGTGTGTGTGCGTTTCTCTTACTGTGTGTGTGTGCGTTTCTCATATTGTGTGTGTGTGCGTTTCTCATATTGTGTGTGTGTGCGTTTCTCTTATTGTGTGTGTGTGCGTTTCTCTTATTGTGTGTGTGTGCGTTTCTCTTATTGTGTGTGTGAGCAACGATCATTTGAACAGACGGGTTTATTACAAGCGGCTAATTCTATTAACCCTGCATCACTGCACACACACATACAATAACACAGAGAAACACACACCGACCCAGAGTGTCTCCTTCCTAGCAGCTAACAGCTTTGTGTTGCCTCTCATTAGATTAGCATAGATTAGCCTTGACATGCGGCGTGCGTCCATGTTGAGTGTTGTTAAATCAATCACCCCCGACACCTTGCTGATGATGTCATGACACACACACGAATCGCCTGTCTGCAGAAATCAGAGAACAATTCAAGGCTTTTCAGCTGCAGCTTCCTGGAAACCAGAGTTCAGCTCATGGTCAGCCTGCCATTTTCTGTGGGGGTCAGAGGTCAGTGGTCTACTTGGTCAGAGGATTCAGCTCTGCAGAAACTTAGACATGAATACATAGACGCCTGATGGAGCGGGTCGGCCCGTTGCTGCGGTACGTCTCAGCGTCGGCCATCTTGAACGTGGCCTATCTGCCAGTAAGCTGATACAAGTAACTGGACCGAACTTCACAAAGTGCCGTTCTACAAAGTATTTTAAGTTAATACCCGTCATTCACACATTCTCTCTCTCACATTAATGTATTTGGTAATCAGAGAAGCACTAACGACGGCGTTTCTAACTTTTGATGCGATTATTTAATTGTTTTGGGGGATTTCTGAATAAAGAGCTGAATGTTTTCATTTGATAGTTTTTACATTGACATTGATGAACAGACACACTTTTACAGTGTTTTATTAAAGTACACATTTACATGATTTCATAATTTAATGTACATTTAACGTTTCAAGATTTGAAGAAAAAAATTTTATTCCCTTTTATTTTTTGATATTTAATTGTAAAGACAATAAATTTGGATAAATCAGTCATTGTAAAACATTAGCTACATATTTTTTATTGCAGTATGATATGTCAACTCTGCTATGGACAGCAAAGACAGAGAAAAAAATCTAACAGAGTAAATTATTTTTGTTGGAAACTGGGTCTTGGCCTTGTGGGGTGTATTTGTGCTGCTTTTCCACCAGTTGGAGCCAGGAGGTTGCTGCCTGGAGGGCATGTTCCCTGCACACCGGCATGTAATTGGCGTCATCTACTTGAGCATAAGAGGAGCGGGCAGCCAGTTCTCCAGCGCTTGAGTGTTTGCCTGAGTCCCTCAGTCCGGTGACCAAAGACCACCTCAAGAAGATTCCTCTGTTTGTTCATCCATAACTGGCAAATACCTGCTCCTCCATCCTCCAGCCTGCCGATTACCTGTCCGCCCTCCAACGTACTACCACCATCTACCTCCAGTGACCTCCAAACTCCTCAAATCATCAGAACCTGGACCTCTAACCTCCACAAGCAACCCAAGCTCCAGTTAACCAACCTCTCCCCCCCGGCAGAACATCCTCATCACACTCACTTCCAGAACAAAGACGATCCAGATCCCGTGGTTCCACAGCAAGAAAACTCCACACACATTCATTGTCCAGCTCCAAAATAAACTTTTCTCTAACTGATTCAGGTTCTCTTGTATGTGTTTTTGCATGTGGGTCAAGCGAGTTGCTTCCATTATGACAGAACACTCAAGCCAACAAACTGACCTAGCTGAAGCACTCAGGAGAACCACAGCTGAACAACACACTCTCATTCAATCCCATGAATCAGCATTAAGAATTCTGGGTAACCAACAAAGAGAAACTAACCAGCGTTTGGAGGAATTGGCTAAACTTTTACAAAGGACCCTTCAATAGGTTTCTGCTCCTGATCCTGATCCGGCTCCTCCAGTCCGCTCTGTGTGTTCCGAAGTCCTTTCCACCAAACCCGGAAAAATACTCAGGTGAAGTAAATCGCTGTGGTGGATTCCTCTTACAATGCAGCCTTGCCTTCAACCACTCACCTCAAAGTTTCTCTTATAATGATGCTAAGATTTCTTCTATAATTTTGCACCTGACAGGAAGGGCTCTAGAGTGGGCTGAGGCCAGATTTAAAGATCCGTCAGATTTTGGCTGCACCTTTGATGAGTTCCTTACTGAATCCAAGCAGACATTCAGCCAAGAGTTAGACAAGATATCTAATTCAAGAAACCTTTTGACAATAAAACAGGGACAGACATCGGTAGCAGATTTTGCAGTGGATTTCAGAGTTAAAGTGTCGGCATCCGGGTGGAACGAATCCGCTTTAAAGAGCATGTTTTTCCACGCCCTAAACGATTCTCTTAAGGATGAATCAGTAACTCAAGACGAACCCAGCACACTGAACAAACTTGTCTCAGTTGCTATTCGCTGGGATAATCGAATTAGAGAGAAATAAAGACAAAACAAGAAGGAGTCCATCTGTTAAAGTTACCTTCTCTCCTGGTCCATCTCCTTTTCAACTGCCCTCTCCTTCACAGACTCAGTCAGATCCCGAACCTATGCAGATTGGTCGTACCCGGTTGTCACCTGAGGAGCGACAGAAAAGAATGAATTCTCACCTGTTCCTGTATTGCGGCTCCCTTTTCCACTTCATCGCTACTTGTCCTGTTGGCCAAAAACCCCGGCCCACCAGTAGAAACGAGGAGGCTGGCAGGCCAGTTGAGAAAAGACAAGACTTCTTCTTGACTCCTCCTCCCCGCGACACTATTTGTTAACAATGATTCCCTCAATTTGTCTGCTTTGATTGATTCGGGGTGCGAACATAGTCTCATTGATTCAGCCTTTGTACAGCAGATGTCACTAGAAACTACTCAACTCCTGACTCCCGACTCCTCTCCGCGTAACCGCTTTGGATGGTAAATATTTGCTTCAAATTACTCGCATTACTGAACGGTTACAGTTACTCATTTCCGGCAATCATCGAGAATTGATCTCATTCTACATTTCCCCACCGCTAACTCTTCCTTAGTTCTAGGTTTTTGTGGGTTGCAAAAACATAATCCCCACATCAACTGGTGTGAGCTGCACAATGAATCCTGGTCACATGAATGTCATTCTTCTTGTCTCTGTTCTGCAGTTCCCCCAAGTCCACCACCGGCCGTTCATCAGGAGGCTGATCCACCCGATTTTACACTCATTCCCCCTGATTATCACGATCCCGTCTTCAGCAAATCAAAGGCTCTCACTTCCACCCCATCGCCCTTACGACTGCACATTCAACTTTCTACCTGGCGCTCCATTACCTTCAAGTCGCCTATATAACATTTCACGACCTGAATGTGAGGCAGTGGAAGGATACATCAAGGATTCCCTGGCATCTGGCATCATCCGTCCTTCTTCTTCTCCTTTAGGGGCGGGTTCTCTCTTGTGGGGACGAAAGATGGTTCCTTCAGACCTTGTATCGATTGTAGAGGTCAAAATCAAATAACCATTAAGAATAAATATCCCTTACCTAGTCTTTCTTCAGCATTAGAACCTGTTTATGGCGCTACCATTTTTCCAAGCTCCACTTACGCAACACTTACCACCTGCTCCGCATCCGCCAGTATGATGAGTGGAAAACTGCATTCAAAACTCCCATAGGTCACTTTGAATACCTGGTCATGCCGTTCGGTCTCTCCAACGCCCCAGCATTTTTTCAAGCCCTGGTTAATGATGTTCTCCAAGACTTCTTAAACATTTTCATGTTCGTCTATTTGGATGATATTCTCATCTATTCAAAAGTTATCATAGAACAAAAGAAACATGTCCCTCTGGTTCTACAACACCTCCTTGAAAACAAACTCTACTCAGAAATCTGAGTTCCATCAGTCATCTGTAACTTTCCTGGGTTTCTTCCTTGAGGGCGGACAGGTAAGGCCTACTTCAGAAAAGATACAGCAGTATTGGATTGGCCGGTTCCACAGACTCGCAAGCAATTGGAGAGATTTCTGGGATTCGCCGATTTTCAACAACGCTTTATACGCAACTACAGACAAACAGCACTGCCTCTCACATCCACTAAGACAAGCTGACGCGGCATTTCTCCATCTCAAGTCTCTTTTTGCACACTCTCCGGTTCTCATCCAACCTGACCCCAACAAGCACTTTATTGTTGAAGTGGATGCTTCAGAAACAGGGGTTGGAGCAGTGTTATCTCAAATTTCTGAATCGGATAATAAAACTCACCCATGTGCCTTTTTCTCCCCTAGATTATCCCCCGAATGAAACTATGATGTGGGTGATCGTGAACTGTTGGCTATAAAACTGGCCTTGGAGGAGTGGCGGCATTGGTTGGAGGGCGCTGAACATCTGGTGCTGGTCTGGACAGATCATAAAAACCTGTCATATCTCCAGACCGCCAAGAGACTTAACCCCCGTCAATCCCACTGGTCATTGTTGTTTTCTCGGTTTAACCTCCATTTCCTATTGTCCCGGATCCAGAAACATCAAGCCTGGTGCGCTTTCTAGCATGTACTCTCCAGATGAATCCGAGAAAATTCTGGCCACCATCCTTCCCCCCAGCTGTACTGTAGCTGCAGTAACCTGGGAAATTGAGGACATCATTCACCAAGCTCAGCAGTCAGAACCCGATCCCGGAACTGGACCAACCAATCGACTTTATGTTCCTCCCTCCGTCCGAACCCGTCTCATCCATTGGATTCACACCGCCAAGTTCTCTGCTCATCCCGGTACAAGTCGCACCATAGCCTTAATCAATCGTCGGTTCTGGTGGCCCTCTGTTCACAGGGACGTAAAGGAATACGTACTCGCCTGTCCTACCTGTGCTCGTAACAAATCATTTCATCAATCTCCGGCTGGTCTTCTTCAACCACTATCCATACCAAAGCGTCTCTGATCATATTTCGCTATTGACTTCGTTACTGGACTTCCTGTCTCAAGGGCTATGACTGCTACTTTCACAATCATTGACAGTTTTTCCAAAACCTGCCATCTGATCCCTCTCAGGAAACTCCTCAGCCTTTCAAACAGCACAACTACTCATCAAACTCATGTTCTCCTGTATGTGTTTTTGCATGTGGGTCAAGCGAGTTGCTCACATCATGACAATTTTTATTTCATTACATAAGCTGTCTTAATACATTAATACTTCAGACAGAGATATTTCTCTTAAAAATGCACAAAAAGTGAAAGATTAAAAGTGTGCAATTAAAAAACAAATTTTTTATTCATGTTATACTGGGAACACTGGCCAGCAGACTGGCCAGGTTCTCCAGGACTCTCTGGAGAACCTGGCCAGAGAGTCCTGGTACTCAGGCTAAAGCCAAGGACAAAAGATAAATTATCCAAAAGTGTAATAGAAAATAAATATATTTTTCCTTCGCATTCAGATAACATACATTTTCTTCATGTTGGGCTCTTTATAGCATCTTTAGAGCTAAATACCGACATGGTGAAGCTGAAGAACAGCAGCTGCAGCTCTGACCCAGACTGACCTTTCCTCACTAAGTCCCTGGTTTTTAATGCATTTCCCACCAACAGCGGATTCTCATCAGCTCTCACTAGAAAACAGTGTGAAAACTTTAGCTACGCTAACAATCACTGGTTACTTCGGGCCAGTTTAGCTACATAGGAAATGTTTCTCTGTTGTTTAGAAGCAAGTTTCTGGCTGCACAGTCAAGTAATTCTGCTCTTCCATCCTTACCTGTGAAAGGAAATGCCAGTGAATCCAGTTTGTTTAGTAAAACGGCTGAAACTTAGGGAGCTCTATTGCCACACAGAAGATGGCGGCGACGTAACGCAGGTCTCTGCGCTCAGTGGGGCGTCTATGTACTCATGTCCATGTGCAGAAATCCTGGGGCTGTTAGCAGCAGCTCCACAGTGAATGCAGGGAACACTGCCTGCTGGAGGTCAGAGGTGTTAGCTTCTTTCTGAACTGCTAGCTGCTTTAGGAGTCTTGTACTGTTCTCCCTACGTGTTGGATACACGATGCATGTTGACGTACATTAACAGCAAGCCAAACTTAATTTCAATGAGCCAGGAAGCCGAGCGTCTTGCTCCTTTATTGCGTCTTGACAGTGTGGAAAGTTCAACGAAAAGTTGAGTTAAACTATGAACAGAAACAGAAATAAAGTATACATCAGCTATAAATGCACCAAAATAAACTTGTGGTGTCAGAATAAAATAAACTTTAGCTGTTGTTACGAAATAGTCATGTCAGCGGTCATCTAGCTGTAAAAAAAAACTATGGGGACATGGCTAATTGCTGGGATATACACATTTGGAAAACGGTCTCAAAATAAACCAATAAAACACCAAACAGAACACAGATTGAACTTACAGCCATTGGTTTTGTGGTGCAACAAGGAACTGAAAACACTAATTAGCAGGCTTTCTGTCCGCACACACTAGTATCTAACTGTAACTGCCTCGGTTACCCATAATGCACTGCTACCTCAAATTCCCCTTCAAAATAAAAGACATAAAACAAGACACATTTCTAACATCTAACCTTAAGCAGAACAAGTGTCATGATCAGAACCGGGTCAGAACCGCACACACACACACGTGGACCTGTAGGACTTCCTGTTAGCTTGAGCAGAAACATGGAGGTACCATCAGCATAGAGAGACGCGCATTCCAGAACCGGATCCAGGATGTAGCGCCAAGGTCAGGTGGGACGCTGACCCATTGTCTCCTGGTCTCAGCTCTGCCTCCTGGTTCCGAGCCTCTGACTGCAGGTTCTGGTTCTGGTCTTGGTTCTGTTTTCAGCGATCGCCTGGGGATCAGCATCAGCTGAAGCGAGAAACCACTAAACCCAGCAGGCGAGAGTCTGGACAAATGGGGAAATGATAACACGATGGTGTCTATCAGCTCCATCCAGCTCCGCCTCCCGGCCTTAGCTCCGCCTCCCGGCCTTAGCTCCGCCTCCCGGCCTTAGCTCCGCCTCCCGGCCTCAGCAGCTCCGCTTCCCGGTCTCAGCAGCTCCGCCTCCCTGTCTCAGCAGCTCCGCCTCCCGGCCTTAGCTCCGCCTCCCGGTCTCAGCAGCTCCGCCTCCCGGCCTTAGCTCCGCCTCCCGGTCTCGGCTCCGCCTCCTGGGTTTAGCCTGGTCTCAGGTGTCAGAGCCTCTCTGCACTTCATTGCGCTGGTCTTTGATCAGATTTCTTTAGCGTGGATTGTCTCTGAGCCGCGGCAGCAGGCCGTTGCGCCTGCTGGTGTTTTGGGAGAGCAGCAAACAAAATGCTGCTGTTGTTGCTGTTTGTGTGTTGGGCTCTGAATTAGAGAAGAAGAAAGGCTGCAGAGAAGAAGAGCAAGTGAGACATGAGGGGGTGGAGTGCAGCGCCTCGCCTGCGTCCTCCATGTTGACCCGGCGCGCACGCCGCGCTGCGCCTTTAAAAGCCCGCTCTGCTATTTCTATATCTGCTCTCAGGTCAGGGTTAAACTCTGTGAGCAATCGGACAAATGGATTTTCTTTCCTCAGAATAGAAGAGAGAAACAAGCAGAGAGGAGGCAGACCGAGGACATTTTCCTCTGCAGCTGTTCTGCAGCACCCAGAGATAGTTAAAGGGAGGCAACCTCTACAGGTCCATCAGAACCACCAGAACCTGGAGAGGTCCACCAGACCCAGCAGGAGAACCCTCTTTGGGGTACCAGACTGCAGTCAGGTTCAGTCTAAACTGAGTTGTTGCTCTCCAGAACATTTCACAGAACCTGGAACCCGTCTGGATTTGGTTCTGCTAAAGGGAATCTACGAAGCCCGATTGTTAATGACAGACACACGGAGCAGAACCGCAGGCTGGGTTCTACCCGTCTCTTATCCAGAACATTCCACATTAACACACTCACAAAACCATCTTACAATCCAAGCGGCTGATTCAACTGGACCGAACCAGATCAGAATCACATTAGAACCATTCAGTTCTGCTATTCTGCTTGACTTTGTTCTGATTCTGATTGGATTTAATTTGGATCCAACTGGTTCTACTGCTCGTACTGGTTCTAATTGGTCCTACTGGTTCTGATTATTTCTACTGGTTCTAATGAAGCTGCAATCTGTTCTTGGCTGATTTTAATGATATTTTTCTCTTTATTTACTGATCAGCTCACATTTAATAAACATCAAGTCCAAACGGCTCCCTCTGGTGGAGGAGTCCAGAGTTAGTGGTTCTTCAGTGGTTCCCAGGGCTCAGTTGGTTCTGGCTGGTCTGATGGGTCCTCAGGCGGTGGTCCATTTGGGTCCCGACAGAGACTCAGGTCAGCCCCATCGTCTCTGTCTGCAGGAAGTTGGCCAAGAAGAGGAAGGAAACGCTGAGCTCCAGACAGGAAATGACTCTGATGGTGAACAGCTCCCAACACACAGCCATGGTGGACACACACACTCTGAACGGCCGCAGTAAGTCCACACACACACTCTGTTCAATAGGCATAAATCTGACTAAAAGCCAGGTGGACAGATGGGGACATGAGACAGATCTGGAGTGTTCATCTCAACATCATGTGGGTGGAGTCACGCTATAGGCGGAGTCATTATGTGGGCGGGGTCATGGTGTCGATAAATTCTGCTCTGTTTCTGCAGCCATGTCGTCTCCGTCTTCTTTCACCTTGAAGACAAACACCATCAGCACCTCCGTCCCCAACTCCTACTACCCAGGTAACCTTCACAGCAAGACATCCGGTCAGTGAATGCATCACACTGACAGTGAATGCATCGTGTTGATTGAACGAATCATATCAACGCAACACATTGCATTGACAGTGAATGCATCATACTGACAGACGGCAGCACATGGTCGTCATTAGGTCCAGATTTATGAATCATTCGATGAACTTTCAGCTGAATTTACTGAAATTCCTCGGTGTTTCGGCCGCCAGCCAGACTCACGACGCTCAGTAGCGCTGTGGTCCACTGACTTGTCTCTTTGTCCTGTCTTTTTCTCTGTCTGTCTGCTGCTCTTGTGTCCCGATGGCAGACCCATTCGTACCGACAGCCATCTTGGGTGAGACTCTCTTCCTTGTTTTCTCTGCAGGAGGTTAAAGTTCAGGTATACTAGTAGACAGACCAGAAGAAGACAGGCAGACAGACAGACAGGAAGTGGACCGTCAGGTGAAGGGAGAGGACGGACAGAGAGAGACAGGGATTCTCTGGCTTCCATCCATTCCTGCTTGCTTGTTCAGCTGCTTTTATTTTGTTTTTGTTCTGTTTATTTGATTTTAGTGACCAGTTCTGCCATCTTTACTGTTTTATCGCCAACAGTTTTGCTTTTACTTTTGAACTTGAATTAAGTTCCTTCATGTTTTTCTTTGGTTGAATAGACTCAGTTTGTTTCGTCTTGTTTTATTTGAAATTTAGAATAATTTTTTCTGGCTCTTTGGTTTTCACCGTTTTCTTGTTTTGTGACTAAAACGATGGTGGGCTTCACTCCATCCCCACATCCACACATTCCTGCGTGTCGTGTTGACGTCACGTCTGTTTGTGACCTCCAACCTTTGCATGGACACAACACGCTCTGGTGGACTTTGGGAGTGGGAATAACACAGGAGCTTTTTTACTTCCTCTTCTTCAGCATAAAATCTGAATGAACTGAGAATAATAAACTGATGGAGCGCTTACTAACCAGTGATATTTTCTAGTTGGTTTGAGCTTTGACCAGTGTTTCTGTTTGACTTGTCTGATTTAAAGAACCCCTAGTTACCACAGGAGCCTGTCAGTAGTTGGACCTATGGGTTCATAGCTTCAGTCCAGGACACAGAGCGATAGTTTGAACAGAAACCATGGCTTTAACTGTCCACCATGACCGCACTGTGTTTAATCAGATGGAGCTCCCATCGGCCGCAGCCGAACATCCCAAACACCCTCAGGACATCCAGAGTCCTCCCAGCCTGTTGAGTCATTAGTTGACCCACTTCATGGACACGTAGCAGGCACCGCACCCTCATTACCACCCAGGACCCCAAACTGAAGCTTTCAGCATGTGATCTTCCACGGTCTTTCATGCTCCAGTAAACTAGCCGAGGAACCTCCTGCATTGCAGATGCTCCAGAAACCACCAAGTGCTCTGGATGATTCTAGTGCCCCATAAGAGTCTTTGTCCAGTGTGAAGGGGTCCTCCAGAATCCGGGAAGTCCTGTGATAAGTTTCATCTAGACAATAAGGATCCTCTGATGGACAACGTTCAAAGACATTTCTTAGTAGCAATTAATGTCTGTTTCCCAGACTCTGACCTAAAATAGCCCCAATATGCCTCAGCTAAAATTTAAGATATGTCAGTGGACACGCTGGCAATAGAAACTCTGCTTAGCTAGCTAGAGGAGCGGGAATCTGAGGACAAACTGGGTGGTTCAGGACATTAGCCAGGTTAGCTAGGTTGGTCATATTACCTAGGCTACCAAAGTCAGCTAGATTGGCTAGGTTAGTTAGGTCAGGGCTAGCTATACTCTGGTAGAAGTGTCCGGGGTTCAGCAGAGCTCCTACAGTGTTTGGTACTAGCTGTGTTAGCAGCTAGCTAAAAGCTAAAGTTGTTGCTCATCTCGTGTCTCCTCTCTTCTTCTTCTCTTCTTTCCGTCTCTGTGTAAAGTGCCCATTAATGGTAAGTGGTTAAACTTGGGGCTGAGTAGGGGGGGCTCGTGTTTGGGGATGTCACCACTTCGCATGGAGCCACACCCATTACCTGCTGTGATGTCACCATAAGTATGGCAGCGCTTCATTTGTACCCTCTGTCATGATGTCACAACCCAAGCCCCTCCCATCATTCGATATTTAACCAATCAGCTCATTTGATGTCTTCTGATTGGTTGTTTCATCCATCCAATCACCAGCCACCACCTCCATCACCTGGTCCATCTTCCTCACTTTGACTGGTTGGATTGTTCAGGTAGAGAGCTTCTGATTGGTCAGTTAGCCCCCAGGCTAGCCAATAAGAACAGCTAGAGAGCGTAGTGGAAGTTGTGTTCGCCGTGTCTTTGCTGAAACGGCCCTGCCAGAGTTCTGGACGGGTTTAGCTCCGATGTCCACTTCACGACCAAGGTTTATTCTTTTCCAGGACTCTGAACTTTGCTCTGTTCACACTGCTGCTCCAAGAACCCAAACTGTTCTGGACCGGTTCACTGCCCCAACCGGACCAGTTCACACAGGCAGAACCAGGCTGTTCTGGACTGGTCCAGTTTTACTTTTTGTACCGGACCTTGCTGGATCTGGACCGGATGTAGACCGGTACCCTTACTGGGACTAAAGCTGGGATCTTTGGCCGCAGTGTGGAAAGAGTCCATCATCATCCTCTCTCCAGACATGTAATATGATGTCATGTGATGTCATTCATCTGTGTTGTCGTGGTAACAGTCTTGTAGGAGTGGATGTGGACCAGAACTTTTCCTTGGTTCTGGACAGACTCAGTGCAGACTGGTTTCTCTAAATGAAGCTCGACTCACTTGCTCCAGACTTTGACTAGACCACATTTGACTCTCTAATCAGACCATTTAACACGCGGAAGGTTTCCTCATAGAACCAAGGGGCTTTGTAGAGCAGAGAGAAAGAGAACCACAGCAGCTGGACATGGAGCAGATGAAGAAGTTCTGGTTCCAATAGAACCGAATCTACATGACCCAAATGTGGGAAAACAGCCTAAATTAGTTTGGGAATGAAACAATTTCAAAAAGTCAGGGCTTCAGTCACAACCACAAAGGAGAATAGTTTGAAGCTTCTTGGTAGGAAAACAGCATCAGACAAGGTTATTGGAGGAACTCTGTGGTCCAGAAGGAGCGCCGTTTGAACCGGAGCTACGGGGCTTGGAGTAGGGATTAGGGTAGGCAGGGTCAGGGACTGGGGTCAGATTCTCACTACCTGGGAAACTTACAAGAGGTCGGTGTAGATGAGCCAGTTTCTGGACCACAGCTGTGAATTGATCAGGAGGTTCGGAGAGGCGAGGATCGGGGGGATCCACTCTGGATTGAGACCCGAAGGTCCTCCAGGTCCAGCAGGACGGGTTGTCGGTCCTGGAAGCGAAGCTCTGAGGTCTTCCTGTGGTTTGTGTCTCCTGAAGGAAAGTCCAGTCAGTAGAGATGGACCTCTAGAGGGTTCTCCTGGTTCTGTGGGGAGCGGCCTTCATCAGTATTCACCCCGTCAGAGTCTGTCCAGAACAAAGCTTCATTATCAGATTTTGTGTCTCAGATCATCTTCAGAACCCGGCCTTCAGACCGAACCGGATCTGGTTCTGCTGGATCATTAGAAATGAACAGATTCTGGTTCTATCTGGGTCAGCCTGGTCCGGTCCATCACGTGTCTAAGCTGTCCTGCTGTCCCCAGTCTGATCCGCCCGTCTTCTGTTCCTCTGCAGACGACAGCAGCCACACCATGACCAGTGAAACCAGCAGCCTGGTCCAGTCCCACTACAAGCAGCGGGAGGCGGAGCGGGAGGCGCTGCCCTACCAGACGGGTCAGCTGCACCCGGCCATCCGGGTCGCCGACCTGCTGCAGCACATCACCCAGATGAAATGTGCCGAGGGCTACGGGTTCAAGGAGGAGTACGAGGTGAGAACACGACCGTCTGACCCAGCTGACATCAAACGGATCAGAACTTGTGAGGCTCTGCTCGGCCCTGGTGGAACGGTTCCTAAACCGGAGTCGGAACCGAAACCTGCTCCGGCCTCCAGGGCTAAAATTAAAAGATGTCAGCAGGGAACCAGAACCGCCCAGGGAGTCTAACGGACCGGCCCAGTTTCATACCCTGCCATCATGCATCCATTGCTCAGGTCTGGTTTTGAACCCCCTCTGACCTTTAGATCCAGCTTCAGTTCTGATCCGGTCCATTCTGACTCCTCTTGGTTCCCTGGCTGCATGCTGCAGTCGCACCGCGTGAGTCCAAAGAGTCTGGTTCTGGTTCTGGTCTGAATAAACTAGTTCCTCTCTGTCCAAGTACTTCAGCAGTAGAGTGTGGTGCAGCCAGTTTCTGCCAGTCCCAGAACAAGTTTTCTGGTTGGCTGATCCGATCATCAATCCGTCAGCCTGTCCAGGAACCAATCACAGTCCTCCCTGAATGATCTGATCATCTGTGAGAGGAAGGAGATCAGTGATGATTAGGCTGGAGGTTCTAGAGCTTCTGGAGGAGGTGCAATAAAAACGGAAACCACAGAAAATCCTTCCAATGATGTTCTCTAAAAGCTGCAGGTTGGAGCTTCTCCAAATCTGTGTGTGTGTGTTTATCCATTTTAACAGGAGAAACTTACTAATGGATGTTACTTACCTGGACACACACACTCAGACATACATTATAGATCTTCCCTGCAGCTAATGGGCCCAAACAGGGAATGGCTCCAGTGTGTGTGTGTGTGTGTGAGCAGTGTGCTTGCGGGCTGCCCTCAGGGCTGATCCATTATACATACTGAATACACACTCAGAGTTTTCACTCTCCGTTTGCAGAAAGTTATCAGCGAGGAGTTCTGTTCTGGTTCTACTCTGGTACTGTTCTGTTCTGACCCGGTCTCTAGCCGGAATGGCTCCCAGTTCGCGTCTCTCCACACCAGTAGGTGCTGTGAGCTGGTTCTGATTTAAATCAGGATCCATTAATGGCATAAACTGAGCTCAGGTCCGATTCAAAGACAACAAGAAGTCTGCTCCAACTTCAGAACCAACAGCTGGACCCAAACGGGTTTTAGAACCAGGAAAGGAGGCATGGCTGCAGCAATGATCCAGGCTGTGGAGAACAGGACCGGTTCTGGATCCCTATGGGTTCACACGGTACAGGTAAAGAGGGACCCAACAGACGGGTCAGCCGGGGTCAGGACAGGGTCCCGGACAAGCCCTTAGCATTGGATGAAGAGCACCAGGGTCTTCATCAGGATCGGACCCTCCCGACCCTCAGTGGGGTCTCGACGCTGATGGAGATGTCTTGTGACCGGCCGGGTATCTCGGTCACAGAAAGGAAACGTAAACATGTCAGGATCCGCCTTTTCACCCAGATTTTCAGACCCATTTTGTGAAGTGAGTGATGATTGGTTGATGATTGGTTGATGAAGTTTGGTGAGGTGAGACGGGCCGCTGGTCGCCCCACTCATGACTCTTGTCTCCCTGATCCCTCCATGCTTTTCTAATTAATCTGATTGGACAGCTCAACGAGGTAAGATACATTCTTGGTTTTCTGTGTTTCTGTCGTAGATTGGGGTTTAGCTAGCACCTCTGTTAGCACTCTGCTAGCCTAGCTCCGCCCAGGCCCAGTTTGTTTATCTGCATTACACACCAGTCTACAGGGCAACCCTGAAATGCGTCTGCACCCATCAGGATCTCTGTCTGGTTCCTGGAAGACCTGGGGTTAGGGTTAGTGCTGGTAGCATGGGTGTTAATGGGGGGAAACCAGCACCACACCCACTGGTCAGCACTTCTGTACCAGCAAGGAACTGGGTTCTTATGCAGACTAGTGACAGAACTGGAAAGAGTTGATTTACAAGGCGGCCAGCAGAGGGCACCCTGTAAGTGGAGGCTATAGCTCTAGAGTTCCTGACTGTGAGAACGTTGCTGCATGCTTTCCTCTTTGTGTCTCTCCCCATTTCCTGTCTGATGACTGCCAGTAAAGGAAAACCAGTGACGGCTGTCCCAATGCTGGAACCACTGGGTCGTTGAGGAAACCCCAAACATCCAATCGACCCGTGTTGGAAACAGTCCAACATCCAAAGATCTCACAGGACTGGGCATCCTCACTGACGCACTGGTTCTAACACCTGTGCTCTGGGACATCCGTCTCCTCCACCCGCCCTCATGCAGACCCCGTCCTCCCCATGACCCATGACCCCCTGTGTACCTCCATCAGTGCTGCTAATGCTCATCCTCTGTGCATGTTGACCTTCCCTCTGGCTGCCAGATGCTCCAGTAGCTGCTTGAAGAGAGTATCACTCCACTACTGATGCCCCCTGGTGGCCAGTTTGTGAATCTGATCATTTCCATCCCATCACTGGTCTGCATGAGGACCCGGTTACATCCTACTGGGAGTTGAACTGGTTCTGTCAGTGTTCAGTGGTGGCTGGATCCAGCTGGCCTCTGGAGCCAGATGACTGGACTGGGTGTCAGATTGTCTGTTTATTCATATTTTCACAGAAACTTTGGGTTTTGTGGGTATGAAAGCTGTGCTCCCATCCGTCTGGATGATCAGAAGGTCTGAGGACATACGGAGACTTCTAGACGGCTGTAGTTCTGTTTCCACCACCAGGAGAACCTCCTGCTCCAGGACTCGAGTTCAGTAGGAAGGTTCAGCAGCGCCGCCGCTGGCGCCACTCCAGTCCTCTGCTCACCCAGGAGAGGACAGGTCCTCCTAGTCCTGTCCAGCCAGGTGCCATCTCTGGTATCAGTTCTGGGTCTGGTCCATCATCACATGTCAGATTAGGTTTAAAAAGCAGTTTTTAGTATTAGTTTCTCTGATATTACCACGTGTCGCCGCCATGGTTACGTTGGTTGTCTAGAGTGACAACCGTCAGTCCTGTGGTCGTCCAGCTGTAGCGACGGACTAGATGGCATCTAAGATCAGAAGACCGGAGCTGATCAGTAATTCATAAAACCAATAACTGCTTTCAGTACCATGTGTTAGTGAACACCACTAAAGCACAACACATGCATAGAAGAATCCAAAACATAAGTACAATTATGTACACAGTACTGCCACTAACTTTCAAATGAACGTGAATGTTTTCAAAAGTCCCAGATTTCCTCACTAACTGGCAGCACAGGGTCCAACTGAAGGTCCAGGATTTTATTGTCCAGCTATTTGAGGGGAAAATGTCTGAGTGCAGTTTGTCCTCAACGGAGAAGAGATGAATAGTGATTTGTGTGTCAGTGTGGTGAGACGGAGCGCAGACCGTCAGTATCCTACCAGACCCGGATCCCAGACGGATTTCAGAAACCCTGAAAGGTTCTGTTCAGTTCAGGCAAACTTCATGGCGCCAAGCTGAGATAGTTCAGATTGAAATTATGTTTGTATTGTGAGTTTTAACATGCATGAAGAACATAAATGGATGAACTGGTTGTTTGGGAGTTCAGCCTGCAGCAGCTTTGTCTCCAGGCATCGTGATTGGCTGTCGTCCTAACCAATGGTCCTCCACCTGTCCCTGCTCTGGTAAAGCATCCAGAGCAGTACAGGCCACAAATTGTTCCAAGGTTCTGGAATTAAACTCAAGTGCTGCATGACGTCGTAGGATTCAGAACCAGAACATCTCAAGAGCTTACCTTTGAGTCCACACGAGTCCAAAAGGAGGAGAACCTTCTGCTTCAGTTGTAGGAACTGACAGAAATGGAAACTTTAGTCTCCAGTGTTGCTCAGAACCCTCTGAGATGTTCTGGCCCATTTAACCATCATCCTGGTGAGCCTCAGAACCACTGCTGAAGTCAAGGTCCACTTTAGAAAACGACTGGGTTCTTGCAAGGTTCTGGTTGTAACCAGAAATCCGGAACCAAGGAGCCAAACAGCTGCAACAAGCTGTTGATACAAGCCCTGACCTGTGACCTTTCAGAAACAGGATGGAAACCACCGCCTGAAGAGCACACACACACGCACACAAACACCCACACAAACACACCCTCACACACACACACACACACACACAGTGGGCCACAAACAGACAGGGAGAGGTTCTGCCAGCACTCATTAGTCCCATTCGTTGCTGTTTTCTTTTCTCCTGTCTTTGTTCCTCGCTGTCACTTATGTCTGTGTGTCAGTGTGTGTGTGTCTCTGTGTGTCGGGGTGTGTGTGTCTCTGTGTGTCTGCGTGTGTGTCTCTGTGTGTCGGGGTCTGTGTGTGTGTGTTGCTCAGCTCACAGTTTGATGGATGTCTGAGGCTGTTAGACGGCTGTCACACACACATTCTTATGTCTCCCGGCGTTTTAATGAGCGACTCAGGAACCTGCTGTGGATCAAAGTGGGAGACGTTCACACAGACAGTCTGACAGTACAAACGTTTGCGTGTGTGTGTGTGTTTGTGTGTGGTGGAGGAATTTAAATGTTTGTTTCGTCTTCCAGAACCTGGATTGGTCTGAGTCTCTGAGTCTTTGTTCCCTCACAGCCTCCGTCTGTAATTGGACTTAATCATGTGTTTTGTCCGTGGAGGCGGACGCCGAGCAGCAAATCAAACGCATCCTCTGCATTATTCATGTCCTTCATAGCTGCAGTGATCTGTAACAAACTGTCTCTGTGTTCCAACAGAGCTTCTTTGAGGGACAGTCTGCTCCCTGGGACTCAGCCAAGAAGGACGAGAACCGCATGAAGAACCGATACGGGAACATCATCGCCTGTAAGAACCGGGTCCGGGCGGGAGGAGGGGGCCCACCGACCCATATGGGGCCCGGTGTTTCACACTCCCTAAATGTCCTGGTAGTTTGTGAAAGCGATCCAGAGAGGGTGGGATCCAGTTGGAGATGAGTTTTAAATGCACATTGTGTCCCTGTCCTAACCCTGAAGACCTCTGGCTGATCTGCTCCTTGTTTTCCTGACTAACGAACTGAATCAGATGTAATTAAAGACTCGTGTTGTTTTCTGGCTGCAACTTTCAGCTGAATATAATTAAGAGATTATTAATATGTTCATAGATCTTTAATCCACTGGAAGCTAATTAGCTCTGATTGTGTTGAGCTTCACAATGACAACGAGCACAACAACTAACACCCCCTGCTGTGTGTGTGTTAGACGATCACTCCCGCGTGCGTCTGCAGCCTCAGGATGGAGACGGCGGCTCAGACTACATCAACGCTAACTATGTGGATGTGAGTACCAAGGTTTCCTCCTGCTGAAATGTTCTAGAACCCGACCAAACAGAACCTCCAGGAACCATCTGAAGGTTCTGAGCTTTCATGAAACGTTCCTGAAATGTTTCCTCCTCCTTCCTCAGGGTTACCACAGACCCAACCACTACATCGCCACACAAGGTGAGACGCTCATCCTTTTCCTCCAGAACATGTCCAACAGCTTCTGGAGACACTGCAGTTACCTGCGGTAACCACAGGGGGCGCCACAGCAGCAGAGCTTTAGCGTAAACCCACAGACTCGGCTCTGCAGTAGAAATCCCAACCAGCAGTGTCACTCGTTGTGTTTTCAGCAACGTTTTCTTTCAAAGTATCGCCTTGCAAAAAGTTGATAGAAATTTCCAAAAAATGTATTTCATCTTGCAAAAACAGTTTTTATGCTCACTTGAGGTGATTTTTGGCTTTTCCATAAAATAGTTAATGTGCTAAATGGGAGATGAAAACACATTTGCTGAACAAGTTCTGATGTAGGGAACGCTGCCATCTTCTGATGGAGTACAGGGCGGGAGACAATGCTAGGCAGCAACGCCTACTTCCTGTTTACCAGAGTTAACGTCTGATGTCGTCACGCTTTGTGCAGCCTGGTCTAACCCAGCCCATCGAAACACGACTGATTCACATTCTCTCTTTCAAGCTGTTGCTAAGTTAAGTTAGCTCTGAGTTAAGAGTGAGTTAGGAGAAGCCCTCATCAGTGGAAGGCAGATAACTCGCCCCACCATGGCAACAGGAGGAACCAGCATATTCAGATTGAAATGTGTGTGTGTGTGTGTGTGTGTGTTCAGGGCCCATGCAGGAGACGGTGTATGACTTTTGGAGGATGGTGTGGCAGGAGAACTCGGCAGCTCTGGTGATGGTGACCAACCTGGTGGAAGTGGGCCGGGTGAGTGCTGCTGTTTTTCTGCGTCATGGCGTTTGGGACTTCGTTTCCCAGAATGCCTCTGTCCCTCCTGTGCCTGGTGCTGTGGGCTCCAGAACCTCTCAGCAGGTTGTTGCGGACGCAGTGGGAGGTTCTGAAGCGCTCAGTCGGGGATGAAGCCGCTCATTTCTCCTGAAATTGGAGGATTTGCCCTGAGAGCAGAACCTCACACCTGCAGGCGTCGCCCGCTCTCATTACCCACAATGCACCACGATCTGCCTGGCTGAACTGCCAGCCCTGCACAGAGGGATTCTGGGAGATTTCAGGCTGATTATCTGACTCTGCTGTTCCTCGGCACACACATTCACACACCCCATTGATTGTTCTGCCTCTGCTCACCTGGCTGGTTGTCGTGGTGACAGACTGTGGTCTAATCATGAGGGGCGGAGCCTCCATCAGCTGTGTGTCAATCAGTTAATGACAGTGTGTGTGTGTGTGTGCGCAGGTGAAGTGCTGTAAGTACTGGCCTGATGACACTGAGATCTATGGCGACATGAAGGTGACGCTGATCGAGACGCAGCTGCTGTCTGAGTACGTGATCCGGACCTTCGCCGTGGAGAAGGTGGGGGCTGATGATGATGAGGAAGGTGAAGCTGTGACCTCTGTCTTCATGTTGATAACGCCCCTGTGCCCCCAGAGGGGCGTGGCTGAGATCAGGGAGATCCGTCAGTTCCACTTCACGGGCTGGCCGGACCACGGCGTCCCGCTGCACGCCACCGGCCTGCTGGGCTTCATCCGCTGCGTCAAGGCCAAGACTCCGCCCACCGCCGGCCCCACCGTGGTCCACTGCAGGTCAGACTCCGGCCCCGTGCTCGGCCCTCTGCCGCTGCTGCCGCCGCTCACCGGGCGTGTGTGTGTGTGTGTGTGTGTCAGCGCGGGCGCGGGCCGGACCGGCTGCTTCATGGTGATCGACATCATGCTGGACATGGCGGAGAGAGAAGGTGTTGTCGACATCTACAACTGTGTCAGAGAGCTGAGGGCGCGAAGGGTCAACATGGTGCAGACCGAGGTACGCACACACACACACACACACACACACAGAGAGACGGGCTGTGGAAGAGCCACAGTTCTGGTTCTGTTGGACCTCAGTGCTGATCATGTTACTGAAACAACTGGAGAGCTGGTCAGACTCTGGTCCAGTTCTGGACTGGTTCCAGTCTGACATAAAGAACTGGGATTCTTTGTTTCAATAGGAAACTTATCAGAGGGGTCAGAGGTCAGATGTGGGGTTCCCCCAGGCTCCATTCTAGAACCCCATTGATTCAATATCTATATTCTCCCACTGGCTCAGGCTATAGCAGGAAATAAGATCAGTTACCATGACGACACAGATGATACACAGCTCTACATTATGATGTCATCAGGTGACCTTTGACCCCATCCAAGCACTGAAAACAGATAAATATGTGGTTGAGACAAAACTTTCTGAAACTGGAGTTATTATAGATGAACGATCTAGAGCTATAGATCTAGAGTCAGCACACAGGTTCAGTTGTTCCATCTGTAAACTAGAGATCAGGCTGACCTCTGACCTCTGACCTGACCCTTGGGTTCCACAGTGGTTCTCCTCCAGCTGCAGAACGTTTCCAGAACCAGAGACTAAAGTCTCAGAGCAGAAACTCATCCAGGCGTTTAGAGGTCAGACTGACCGACCCACGGTCCAGAACCGGGTTCTGACCGGAACCAGGAGGACGGAGACACCACCCGGTTCTACACCACCCGGTTCTACACCGCCTGCTGACTCTAGGTTCTGGTTCTGGTTCTGTTCTGCACGCTGATCAATATTTCTGAATCAATATATTGATTTATATTGATGACGATTTTTATGATGAAAATCAGCAAAACGTGAAATGTTTTTTCATAATTCTGACGTTGAACTGCCTTGTTGCCCTGGGCTCTGACCTTTGACCCCTGCCGCTGACACACCCTCACCATCTTCCTCTTCCTCACTCTGAGCCCAATGAGGAAGACGAAGCTCGTCCTCCAGCTGACAGGAAGTGACAGCAGCACAACGTCCCGCCCTTCCTCCAACTCTTAATGTCACTCTTCCTCCTCCTCTTCCTCCTGTGGACATAAATCATGGACATTTCCCCGTCCTGCTGTATGTCGCCATGACGCCGTCCGTCCCTCTGTGTCCACAGGAGCAGTACGTCTTCATCCATGACGCCATCTTGGAGGCGTGTCTCTGCGGAAACACCGCCGTTCCGGCCAATCAGCTGCGTTCGCTTTACTACGAGATGAACCGATTGGACCCGCAGACCAACTCCTGCCAGATCAAGGAAGAGTTCAGGGTACGGCCAGCAGGGGGCGGTGCCACCAGCACCTGATTGGGCCTGGAGGATCATGGGAAAAAACACGCCTAAAAAATATCAAAAAGATTCCTAAAAAATCCAGATTAAAACACATTTATGTAATGGATGAAGTCATTATTCGTAACTTCATCTATTATTATTATTACGAGATAAAATGACATTAAAGCCAACCTGGTTATGTCCAACATCGGATATTTAATACTTAATATTGTAAATCCCAAATGTTAAGAATTAAATATAAAAACACATTTAAATTTAAAATTATATTTTTAGTAAAAATTCATTTGTTTTAAAAGTTCAGATTACAGTAATCTACTATTCATTATTATTATTGTTATCAATATTAATAACAATAAAAAATGATTTTAAATTAAGCAAATCTTAAAGTTTTTCTCTGTTGATCCATAAAGTCTGGAATCCGTTTCATGTTTTCTCTCCAACCTTCTCATCCAACATGGCTTCCGTCTGCACACGCTCAGACCCTCAACATGGTGACGCCCACCCTGCGCGTGGAGGACTGCAGCATCGCGCTGTTGCCTAGGAACCACGAGAAGAACCGCTGCATGGACGTTCTGCCGCCGGACCGCTGCCTGCCCTTCCTCATCACCATCGACGGCGAGAGCTCCAACTACATCAACGCCGCGCTCATGGACGTAGGTCACGCTACGCTAGTGCTAACGCTAGCAGGGTTCTGCCGTGTGACGTCACTTTCTGCGTCGGTGTGTTGCAGAGCTACAAGCAGCCGTCGGCCTTCATTGTTACCCAGCATCCTTTGCCCAACACGGTGAAGGACTTCTGGCGCCTGGTTCTAGACTACCACTGCACGTCCATCGTGATGCTGAACGACGTGGACCCCGCCCAGGTGAGGTCAAAGGTCAGTGGCGAGCAGCGCGGTCCGGCGGCTGACGGACATCTCTGTCTCAGCTGTGTCCCCAGTACTGGCCGGAGAACGGCGTCCACCGCCTCGGCTCGCTGCAGGTGGAGTTCGTCTCTGCGGACCTGGAGGAGGACGTCATCAGCCGCATCTTCAGGATCTACAACACGGCCAGGGTGCGTTTGATCGTCACACCTTCCGCTCCCGGTTCTGGAGCCTACAGCCTCCCAGCTGCCCTGAACGCCTCATAGGCTTCTGCTTTCCTTTTTTAAACACCTTCCTGCTAACTTTGTGAGAACTTCCTTCCTTTGGTCCTGCTCTCCACCCACCTCACCCTGTCCCCCTCCACGTCCCCGTCTCCTCCTGTCCCCCTCCAGCCGCAGGACGGGTACCGCATGGTGCAGCAGTTCCAGTTCCTGGGTTGGCCCATGTACCGGGACACACCCGTGTCCAAGCGCTCCTTCCTGAAGCTCGTCCACCAGGTGGACAAATGGCAGGACGAGTACGACGGCGGCGAGGGACGCACCGTCGTCCACTGCCTGTGAGGCTGCACACAGTACTACTGTTAATGTAGGTTAGGTTCTCAGGTATTTGCAGCAAACAAGATGACATATCGGTCAGGATACAAGAAAGAGGACATGAGACCGAAACTTAACTGTAGACATGAGCTGCTTTATTTGCCAGCAGTCTGAAATAAATAAATGACCATTAGGCTAATATATTACAACAATAGAGGTTCAACTAATACAAACTCAAACAAAAAATATCTAATAAGAAATAAACTCAACCATCCATATGTGCATATAAATCCACAACATACACAAATAACTCAATTCACGTAAAGATGACATCATTAGAGACCGCCGCCAGCCTGTGGCTCGGTTTAACACAAGAGGCACTTTGGCGCCACCATGTGGCCAGATAAAATCCCTACACAACGGCGGCAGCTGGCAGCGCATGTCCGCCGCGATGGACGCAGTAACACACGCAGCCGAAACAAATAATGGGATTTAAGGTAAACCTACGAAGGCGGAGCAGGTTGACTGAGTTCCCAGCAGCATCACATCCCCGTTATACATATATACGCTTATATATGTATAACTGTAGTTTACACTGATAACAAACTGAATCTAGAATAAACAAACAGAATGCTAAATGTGGTGACTTACTTTCTGTCATCAACTGAACACTCAGAGCATCACTGCTCAGGACTACACCAGGAATGAGATCTCACATGTGGAAAATGCATCAAACTGACCTGGAAGTACATTAGACTGAGGCTAGTGCAGCACTAACCTCAGCTTACGTCACTTCCTAGGACAATCTCTAAAATAAAATACAGAAATGTCGGCGCCTTTAATACAACTACTCACTGTCCTACCCAGTACTACTACCCAGTACTACTACCCAGTACTACTACCCAGTACTACTACCCAGTTCTCCATGTGCCAACGGCTTTAGCTGCAGCTCTGGTGAAGCTGCTCCGATATTTCTGATCCAAACTCCGACACAACTCGGTTCTGTTGGACGAGTTCTTCTGGAACCATAGCAGGCCTACTGGGGAGGACCGGGCTGGCGGTACTGGTGGTACTGGGCCAGTGGAGCTGCTGTGGTTCCAGTAGGACTCGTCCAGCAGAACCACTGCTGGTCTCCTGTGTCTTCAGTGATGTTTTGTCTCCATCTGGTGGTCAAATAGAGGAGGAGCAGATGCTGTCTTCTCTGAGCATGTCCCCCGTGTCCCTCAGGAACGGCGGCGGGCGCAGCGGCGTCTTCTGCAGCGTCAGCATCGTGTGTGAGATGCTGAGGCAGCAGCGCTGTGTGGACGTCTTCCACGCCGCCAAGACGCTCAGAAACAACAAACCCAACATGGTGGACCTGCTGGTGAGGCTGAGTCACTTCATTATTTTATCTTTATTATCAAAATTGTTAGCATTATTTATTATTAAAAGGTCATTAATATTGTCGTCTCTTTTATTACTTTGCAGGGCATTTTTTTATATATCCTGGGCTTTATGTTACATTAATTATACTATTAAAGTTGATTAATTATTTTATATTAATTTATCATATTAATCATATATTGTGTCTCCACAGGAACAATATAAGTTCTGCTACGAAGTGGCCCTGGAGTTCCTGAACTCTGCTTAGGTGGGACCACCACGCCCTTCATCACCTCCTCCTCCTCCTCGTCGTGCTGCAGGAGGAAGAGGAGGAGGACGAGTGTCCTGCCTCGTTGGACGGACAGCGAGCATGGACACCCTGACTGTCCTCTTTGTCGTCTTGTTGGTTTTTCTTGTGTCATAATCCTGGCAGTGACTCAGACTGAAGCTCCGCCCACCTGCGATGACCTCATCCTGTCCAGGTCCGGTTCCTCCTTACCGGGTCTTCGTGGACAGCAGGACAGCGTCCCACTTCTGGGACGCCTTGACTCAGCAGAACCAGAACCGCGACTCAGCAGAACCAGTCCTGCCTTCAGGAAGTCGAGTCATCAGTTCTGCTGCCATTTTGTCGTTGGCAGCAGAACTGCACCAGCGCCGACCCAAAGACCGGACATGACGTTCTGTCCGTTCCTTTTATCTGCTTGTTTTTATTTATGGAAGTCCAAAGAGACATGCATGTTGTAAATGGTTCCTCCAGAACTCCAGCCGTCCTCACAGATCCAAAGACCTTCTTCTGGTTCTGGACAGTCTTTTCGCAGGCCGTCGGACCGGTCCTCTGCTGGGGGCCCAGCTATGAGCCACGTGGGACGCCGTCCGTTCAGACAGAGACGGACAGTCTGAAGAGGCTCTGTGATCGGACCGGATCGCAGGAACTCGGGTTCTGCTGGTTTTGGTTCTGTTCAGGTGCCGGACCTCAGACCGGTGGACTCAGCCTCTGGTTGCCATGGAAACCGTTAAAAGGTCCTCCGACTGATGTGGTCAGACCATGTTTACACTGTGTGACCTGGATCACATCAGGCATTAAACCAGTTCTAAACCGGTTTAATCCTGATCGCGCCAGTTCTAAACCGGTTTAATCCTGATCGCGCCAGTTCTAAACCGGTTTAATCCTGATCGCACCAGTTCTAAACCGGTTTAATCCTGATCGCGCCAGTTCTAAACCGGTTTAATCCTGATCGCACCAGTTCTAAACCGGTTTAATCCTGATCGCGCCAGTTCTAAACCGGTTTAATCCTGATCACGCCAGTTCTAAACCGGTTTAATCCTGATCGCACCAGTTCTAAACCGGTTTAATCCTGATCGCGCCAGTTCTAAACCGG
>CAEGAE010089760.1:0-17117 GCA_903067095.1 Girardinus metallicus | reverse complement strand
GTCTCTGTGTTGCCCTGCGACAGACTGGTGACCTGTCCAGGGTGACCCCGCCTCTCACCCGGAACGTAGCTGGAGATAGGCACCAGCAACCCTCCCGACCCCATTAAGGGACAGTCTTCAGGATGAGAGCTGCTGGTATCCTGCTGCACTGATGGCACAGGAGCCACTCCAGTCCTTATTATCTGGTGTTTCACAGCAGGGATGCGGCTATGTTTTCTTTTTCTTGCTCTCTGCTTTTCCAGCTGTGTTTAGTGTATTTTTAGAGACCGAAATCTTCAGAGATGCATCTGCAAGGCCAAGAAACAAGCAGCCGTCAGTTCAAAGTCTCCTCTCTGTTCTGTTTCTCAGAGCGAGTGGTAAAAGTACTGATAACCTCACACAATGAAACACGTTCCTGTAGATTGTTCTGATAATATTGTAGTTTTGAATATGTTTTTTTTTTTTCTACAGCAGAGTGACTAAAGTTTCATCTTTCCAGTTTATACATTTTTTATAGGCTGCAGTCTTTGGTTTTTCCCTACCTTACACCCCACCACTGGGCCTCTGCCTCTCCTGCTCTCCTGGTTAAGCAGGAAGGAGAAGACTACCATCTGCTGTCTTGGACTTTACACCCACAAATGATTGATTTTACTGAGATTTCTGAAGACACTCTGCATATGTCTGCTAGGAATCAGCCTGAAGAACCACCATACGGTCAAAGACTCTCTGCCAAGGCCCGTGAAGGAAGAGAGGCTTAATCCTCACAAATTAATATTTTAGACCATTTGCACTGATTCACTTGTTTCACTTTCAATATTGATAACTGAGTATCGGCCTTAGTATCGGCCAATACCGATCCGATACAGAAAAACAGCTGAATTGACTTAAAACATTTCTTTCTTGTTTTTTTAAACAAACTTCACAAGCTTAGTCAAACATATGCAAACAACACAACTGTAATTTTTCCATTTAGGGCGATTAGGAGTATAACAGCCAATGTAAAATAAAAAAATAAAATAAGGAAACTGAAAAAACTATAGGCTGACTGCCATGGTCAAACATGAAAAATGAACATCAGCAAATCTTCTTTCAAATGATTCAGAAAGTGTGATTAGTAAATCTAATGTAAAATACATAGTTAAGCATGATCTTGCTTAGAGCATAAAGACTACTCAGACTTAGAAAAAAACCTAAAAACCTTGGTGTCAGTTGGGTTGAAGTGAACTCTGACACAGTTCGACGCGTTAATGCCAAGCGGACAGAAGAATGCTCCAAAAGCAGAAAGAGGACTAAAACACACGGCATTCTGGTGCAAAGCTATCAAATACATTTGTAATTCAGTACATTTGTCTGTGTTTAAAAAAAAAGAAACATTTTAAGTCAATTCTGTGCTGGTTTTCTGTATCTGATTGGTATCAGCTGATACTGAACCTCTGATATCGGCATTGGTATCGGAAATGAAAAAAAGTGGATCGGTGCATCCCTAGTAGGTGGTATGGATTGGTTGCTTCTAGAGCCTGCCTACCACTCATTAGAGGTACCTTATTTATTCATTTGTGTTTTTTGGTTTCATTTAGTTTTTGGCCTCTAGGTGTCCCTAGAAAACCCCTCAACTTGAGTTTGGCAGATAAATCTAAAAGTCTTTGACCCTAAAGGAACACACTACAAATGTTCTTCTGCAAAAACAGCCCTGAACTGGTTAAATCTGGCCTAATTAGTCAGGGAAGGATGACTGTGAGCACTAACCTTTTTTTTTTTTCTTTACTACAATCTCCCTGCAGCATCCGCTTTAGCTGCTCCATTAGTGCTATTCAGATGCCCAATACTTTGCACAAAGGAACAATTTAATGGCATCTTTTATTAGTGAAAAAGCTTCATTATTTCACTTTTTATTCCCTTCCAAAAATTTGCACAATGGGTTTTTCTAAACCAGAAAAGGGCATTCAGTCTTTTTCTGTCTTTACTGAGAGTTTTGTGGAATTAAGGGAATTCAGATGCAGTAGATGGGGTGAAGTAAATGTCACCGCACAGTGGGGAAGGTCAGGACACGCATGAGGAAATTGAATGTTCTGGATGGGTTTGTGCGCAGAGGGGAAAGCTCCCCAGATGTCAATATGCACTTTTTTTTTCTTCAAAAAAAGACAGACTTTATCACTTGTCAGCTGAAATTGATGGCTGGTTCCGTTTTGTGAATTTAAAACGTCCGTTATTTCCGTCCAGTTGCAGCTATTCGCTTTTTTTCACCGACTCTGCAGAAAATCATGTCAGGTTTTATAGCATAGAGCAGCATTGTTTGATGTTAACCATGCTGTCAGGACACTTTGAAGTGATCGGAAGTGTTCTGATTGGTTTATTTATCCAAACACGTTCTGCTGGTCTCTGCAGAAAAGTTCAAGAATGCATTGGATTTTTTTTTTTTTTTTGAGTAAACCTCCTTTTCTCCTCGTCTAGAAAATCTCTCATTGTGTTGGATGTTTACTGCACTCGGGTGTGTTGTTGTCATTGCTTTAAATCAAAACAGTTTGTTTTTATAAATATGGATGTTTTCCATTAGAGCACTTTTAGAGTTTTATGTTTAAGAGATGAATCCTGGTTGCCTTGCCTTATCAACCGTCCCAGGACGAGTTCCTCCAGGAAAACGACGACCTGAATAGTACCAGAGTGCTGGGGAGGCAACCATCCACTTCATGTAGACATAACAGAGGTTTGGTGTCGACTGATACCGATCCAATTCAGAAAATCAGCTGAATTGACTTAAAACATTTCTTTTTTTTAAACAAAGACACACACGTACTGAGATACAATTTTTATTCTGATACATCGAAAGGTTCACAAGCTTGATCAAACATGGAAAAAGAATACAACTTTAATTTGTTCAGTCAGCACAATTAGGAGAATAACGACCAATGTTAAAATAAATAATAAAGAAACTGAAACGGACAAAAACAGATTGATTACCGATCAGGACCGATACAGATATTGATATCGGATCGGTGCATTTCTAGTCCTTGCAGTACCTTTCAAAATGATCCTTACCCTTGTGAAAGATAAAAGACTGAGACTGAAATTTTTGCCCATTCTTCTTTGCAAAACAGCTGAAACTCAGATTGATCACAACAGAGTACAACATTTCCAGTCAAAACCTTTGTAAGAAAAAAAAACATTTTAAAAAGAATTTTTTTTCACATTAAAATTTTCAGCGTGTGAAAATCTACATAAATAATCCAAATGAACATGTTAAAGTTATAAAAAATCTCCACCGTTCTACTACTGAGTATCCTGCCATGATTATTCTGAATAAAATATCAATTAGGTACACAGACAGCGCATTTTTCTGAAAACGTGATAAAGTTCAATTATGAGTTAAGAGTTTTAAAGGACACTATATGCTTGGAAACCCAGCAGCAGATTAGTGCTGATGTCGGCCAAAGGATTGTCTCGTAAATGCACTGAGCAGCAAACATTCCTTGACAAGTGAACTTAATAACACAGATGATTCTGTTTGTGAACTAACTAATTAGAAAACTTCACTGTCTGTGTTTATGCAGACAGTAATTAACACAGCTTCCCAGTGCTGGCTCTGTGGTTTCCAGTCAAATCCAGTGTGAGTTCTGCTTGCTCTGAACTGCGGGATTGGCGGCTGTACTGGGCTTCAAATCAAAACCTTAATTACCTGAGCGTTTGATTTTTCTAAATCACAGCCTAAAGTGTAAATTGCGGTACCAACATAACAACAGACGTAAAAGCAGTTAATGAGCCAGGGAGCAGTGGGGAGATGCTGTAATTATGATGTAGAGCGTCTGGCCCGGTGGCCCTGGAGCCGCTGCAGGGCAGTTCCGTCTCACGGATCAATCGTTCCAGGATATTTGAATGTCAGGCAGCGAGAACAGTAACAGCAGAGGTAGGAAGTGCTTAATGAAAGGAGAGCAGCATGAGTGGTGAATGGAAACAAACAGCTTCCTATTGGTTGATTAGTTCAAACTTCTACTGAATTGCAACTTGGTGTTTGTGGAAGGCTGTGCAGAGCTTTGCCCTCTGTTCAGGTCTCTTCTCCTCAACACCAGATCTATTTCTGGACAATGGTAGAATGTGGAGACACTCTGTCTGTTTACTCCACTCAGGATCCATTCAGCAGCTCTACAGTTTAAGACAAGGCTGGTACAGTCTGGAAAATCTAGCAGGAAATGAACGCATGTGGAAACATAAGGTCATTGCTCTCTCTCTTTCTTTCTCTCTTACTCTTATTCATTCCTACTTTTGTTCCCTCTTTCTTACTTTTCCTTAATACTTTATTGGCATTGTATGTCAAAATAAAAAGTTATTTTTTTGCATACATTTTTCACATGGCAGGGTTGAATTTAAATAAGATGTTGTCTTTTAGTTCTAAAGAGCGTATCTATTAAGTTTATTTGAATAGCAGATTTCAGCAGCAAGGCGGTTCAAGGTGCTTTACATAATAGCATTTTACTGGCAGGAAGGTGAGAGTACAAAAATAAAAAAATGACAAATGTTTCTGTATTGCATTTGTCATCAAAGTTTCCTGCTAAGCATCTGGTATACCTAAACCTGTAAACTGAGACAGCATTTATTAGTATGATGTATCCCTGCTCTGTAGATGTAGATAAAACAGACTCCATCTGTTGACAGGTGTGTGTCTCCAGAACGGAAGCTGCTTTTAATGTGAATGTAAAATGCTAGGCCTGTTTCTTCTGTGTATGGCGGTTATTTATATTTCTCTCCACCAAAACGACTTGAGATCTTTCAACCTAATACACACGGTTTGATCCTTTGGGTTGAGTTTCATTTTTGAAAGAAGTATTGATTTACCTTCACTTAAAGAGGGAATTGTAATTGCTGCCATATAAACTGTACCTTTGCCAATGAGAGGTCTGTGAGTGTGTTCTTGACCAATAAGCTCATAATAGCATCTCATTGTAGACAAGTTGTTCTACTCCCTCACCCGATGTTGAATGAAAAGATTTCTCCATCCTGTATGAAGTGATATTGGATACAATTGAACATAAATTTAATTTTCTCCGTGTTAGTTTTAGATGCTTTATGTCATACCTTGCAAGGATAAGTGGGTTGAGGTGGTAGAAAGGGCTAATTGGGCACTAACTTTTTATTTTATTTATTTTTTTTCCATTTGTGTTTAATTTGTGGTGTTTATTAAATATTGTTAGATTTATATTAATTTAAACAACACTCAAATATTAAAATTATGAAGTCCCAGCTCATCATTTTGGGACCAACATGGAGTCATCTGCTACATGTTTTTAATCAACCATCCAACAATTTGTACCTTATCAATATTCTGTAATTTGCATGAGAAAATGATTCTTTTTCTTTTTTGTGGGAGGAGTGGTCACCAACACTTGGTCCAGCCTAGGGGCCCTTATTCCTCTAAATCCGGCCCTGGATGGATTAAGAGATGAATGTCGTAATGCTTTTCCGTTTTAGGAGGATTTCTGTTTATCCATTTACAAAAATATTGTTCCACCTGAAGTTGGAACCAGATATTTTCAAACACCAAAAGCCCAAAAGATTTGAATTCAAGTCATCAGTTTAGAAGACAGTTGTCCTTGATACTGACCAAATGTATGGAAACTTTTGATTTCAAGGAAAGTTACAAAAATTCTCTAAGAAAATTTTCTCAGCAAGTTTTCTGGGACTTAGAATTATGAAAGTTATTTTGATTTGCTAACTAGGCTAAAACAACTTTGAGCAGACAAACATTTGTTGTCTCTGTTTATATAATACATACACTGAATAATGTCTTATTCAGTGTATGTAATTATCTGATTCAGCTGTGCAGACAAAATTCAATTTAAATAATTGAATTTTGTCATATCCCTCTATCAGACAAAGGTCCAGAATATATATACGCATATATTATATAAATACAACTGAATTATGCTAATTATTGAATAAATTGATTCTATCTCTCGCTTTATGATTACCTGATTTGGATTCCACTCTCAGCTTGGTGAGAAAGTAAACAGGCATTTTTATGCAATTTTCTGATTCCTAAGAAGAGTTTGATGGCAGTAATAACATTAACATTTTCTCCACTAATTACTGAGAAGTATGCAAATAATAATTTTTTACAAAATGGAAACTGAAACGTCTAGAGTAATTTTTGCTTTTGTTGATGTTGTTTGTTCAATAATGCTCTCTCACTGAGATTTTGCTCTGGATTTTATTTTAGGGGTATCAGATTGAGGGGGGTTGAATACAAATGTATGCCACACTATTCAGATTTGTTTTAATCTAAAATAAAATGACATTTAATTTTTATTCTACACCACAATAACGTGCTACTTTGCGTCAATCTATCAGATATAACCCTGATAAAATACACTGAAGTTTGTTCAATAATTTAATGTAACAAAACATAGATATTAGCTTCTAGAACAGAAGCAGAAAAACACAAATACATAATATAATAAAATTGTGGAAAGTTTTTTGTTTTGGATCCATAATCCACAGTGATACTATCCATATAAATGTCTTCGAGTGTTTGTGATTTCCCGAAGCTACTTCACATTTTCAACACGCAGGGTAGAATTCTACATTAAGAGGGGGGGAAATGGATGGCCTGTATTGAAGAATGAGATAAGCACAATATGGATAAAAGGATAAAATATTCAGTAAAGAAAGAGAAGAGGACGAAATAAGCGAAAAAGTGATGAGGAGTGATGAAAGAGGAGTAAAAGTGGAGATGCAGAGAAAAGTGAAAATAATGATTAGGGATGAGCAGCAGGGTCTAACCGGGGCCAGACACTGACGCCGAGTTTGTTTTGGAAAATGTGAATAAAACCAGTGGAGTGATCACACATCGCAGTCACACAGTGCACCAGTTTGAACTAATATTCAGAGCTCATATCCTTCTGAGGTAATTTGTGTTTGCAGTTTTGTTTTATGGAACCTGTGCCTCGGTTCTGACCTCAAAGGCCGTTTTTAATTACTTCTCTCTAGAAAGAGACTCAAGGTCAGGTGCTGAGTTGGGATGGATTTTATTTAGCGTGCGCCGATGTGCCACGCAGCCGGAAGGTTTAATGGCCGGTATATCATCCTGTTGTTGCCATGGAATCTCCCGAGGTGATGATGGACATGAAAAATTACGCTTATTTTTGTTAATTAGAGAACATTGTCCATGTGTGTTTTCCTAGTCTCACAATAAAATGTTTGACATCAGAGAACAGTATACTTATAGGATGTTTTCTTTAAAAAATACCTCATATTAATAAGAAAATATAGTTTTGGACATGTTTTATGACACTTGGAATTGAGCTCAGGTGCATCTCCATGATTGATTTCCATGTAGATGGAAGACACTCAGGCACAGGTGGTAGTGACGTACTGGTGCCTAACATCAAGAAGGTTCAAATCACAGCCTGAGGTCTTTCTGCATGAGGTTTGCATGTTCTCTCTGGGTCCTCCAGTTTCCTCCCACAGTCTAAAAACATCACTGCTTGGTGAATTGAATACTCTGAATTGCCCTGGGCGTGAGTGTGTGTCTGGTTGTTTGTCCTGTGTCATACCCAGCTGGGTTCCTGAGTCGAACTTTTTGAAATAGCATTTTTGATCTTTGATGTTGACTCCTGAGCCTCTGCAATCCATCACACCCACGTTCAGCTCGTTTTGTTACCTTTTGATCTCGTCTTGTGACAGCTGCTCAGGTATCTGTGCAGTCATGACCACAGGTTTTTGCTGACAGAAGTATGGCCTTTGAGACTTCACTATATTTAGATTTTTACATGAATTTCTTCCCAATAAGTTCTATCATTTTCTCCTACATGCTGGGTTCTAGCCTCTGGGGCAAATCCTGACTGCTGGTCTTGGTGACACTTTCCTTACAGAGGAAGTCCATTGGGCACATCTGTGCTAAGGTACTTTTAGAACCTAGATAAACTGGAAAAACTGCAAAGGTGTGGTTGAATAAGGACGTCTAATGATAAACTATGGGGATGCCCGTATTCGGTGTTGCACAGTAAACTGCCCGACAGAAACCGGTGTTCAGGTCAAACTGTTTTTCATGTTCTACTGAGCTGATAAGCTTAGAGTTGGCACAATTTGTTGCAAGTGTGCTTAATGACTGGGCTTCCTCTTTGTGCCCCCGCACTAACAGGCATGCGGGGGCTGCCCTGGAGGAGAAAAAACGGGGGTAGGCACCCAACTAGCTCACCGTGCTAAACTTGTTTTGGTTGTTTTTACCCAAAGTTCACTTCAAACAAATAAAAACCTAGGGTTTGAAGTGAAATGTAAATGAAAATGGAGTGGTGTAAGATTTTAGCGTTTGTAGGATTTCTCTCTGAATCAAATGTGTCAAACTCTTCAAAAACCAGCTTAGCACAAACAATTTCTTACGCTAATGCCAGACACACACTTGTGTTTTTGTTGTATTTACCCAGAATGCCCTGCGCTATAGTCTGCTTTGTGCTTTTGGAATGGTCGCCAAAAGAATAAAAGCACCAAATTGAGACAGAGTTTTGTAGGCGGACTAGAGTTCACTCTTTCAGGGTTCGATTGCTCATTCACTCCTCCCCAAACGAACCCAAACAGAGTTGGATTAAAACGGACTGAACAGAGCTGGTGTGGATTTGGGTATTGGGTCAGAGGGAGGGTATTTCATTTTGCCCTACCTCTTTACCCCTGACTTTTTTCTTCGGGCGGTCGCTCCTGGCTGTTCTGGGTTGTTTCCTTTGTTCGGGGGTGACTTTTAGAACTCCTTCCAAAGCTAATTCAGTGGGAGTCCTTAAAAACTCTGCAGTGATGTGATTACCCTTCCTTGCAGCTCCTCTCCAAATACATGTATTATGCCATGCTTCATGCTATGAGTGTTCTTTCTGCACCATTTGGTTTATGTGCAGCAGTAAAATTGGATTTACACAGTCCTGAGAGCAGAAGTACGTGCAGATTGCCGCATCCTGAGAGACAGATTTATTATTGCTTTGTTCTTCACAGTTTAAGTCACAGCTCAGAATATCCATCATCTGCCTGAGTGACTAAGAGTCCCTCTGATTCACTTCTCTTTCTTTTGTCACTCTTGCTCTTTACCACATTTGTCTTGTTACAACTTTCAGAGGGCTAATGGTTTATTAATGCAATCATTTCATCAGTTCAGGTCTTTTCCTTTAGACTCTTGTTTCCTCCTCCTCTGTTTATCCATTCCTATCTAGACTCTCTCTCTTCTCTTCTCCTTTTTTCCTGGCCCTGCAGTGTTTCAGCAGTAGCATCATGTTGGCTAGCTCAGCAGTTTCTCCCCCTCCTCCTTCCTGTATTCTAATGGCACTGCGGTAGCTGAAGATGTTCGTAGATGTCCTTGTGAAAACCTTTTCCACGGGTCGTTTCTCAGACTCATGAAATAAATAATGCAGATTGTGTGGATGACAAAGAGATGAGCGGATGCCGCTGCCTGAGCTGTATTGACAGGACTAATGGGGCACAGTAATGCATCAGATTCTTTGGCTCTTAGGAATTGTGGGCAACATTTTTATCCATTTGCTTTATGATTGCTTTCTAAGTTTAGGGTCAGATACAATTTTAAAGAGGAGCAGCAAAAGCAAATTGGGTGGATTGGCATTTAGTAGAGATGCACCAATCTAATTCTATTCTTTGTGCTCTGAGCAATGTCATGCTTTTTATATTTAGCAAGGATGCACAATATATCGGCACTAACAAAGGTATCGGCCAATATAAGATAAAAATGATGATATAAGTCATTTTTCTAACATATCTGTTTCAGTCTGATAAATAAAATTGGGTCAATATAAACAACCAATATTTATTATTATCTTGTTGCTGTGTGTTCTGGTCGTTTCCCCTTCTCCCCCAAAGATGTCAAATCAGATCAGAAGTGAAATACATATAATATCGGTAAATATTGTTTTTTGTCCATAAGAACAATATTAATTGGACATCAAAATCTGTCCAAATGTTCATATCGGTGCATTTCTAATATTTAGAATCCCTAATTGCACTTTCTGAATCATTTGAAAGAAAGTTTGTTACAGTATATTTGACCAAGGTAATCAACTTATTGTGTTTGTCAATTTCAGTTTCTTTATTATTTATTTTACATTGGCTGACTGAACAAATTAAAGTTGTTGTTTTTACATGTTTGACCAAGCTTGGGATGTTATTGGTGTATGTAAGTGTGCTGCACCGGTGCAGACTTATCAAATTAATTTGTAATTCAGTACATTTATGTCTGTGTTTTAAAAAGAAATGTATGTGTAAATTCAGCTGTTTTTCTGTATTGTATTGTATCGGCTGATACTAAACCTCAGATATCAGTATCAGTATCGGAAGTGGAAAAAGGAATTTCTAGGATTCAGCAATGTTTGACTGATTGTGTCAAGAGATGTCACAGTGGAATATCGTCCCTAGGGCCCTATAATGACAAAAACGTGTACGGAATTGCAGATTTTTCTTTTTCATAAACAAAGCACAAATTACAGTAAGACGTGGAAATGCACAGAATTAACCGATATCTGCAAGAAGGGAATAATATACTTGCTTTGGCCACTGCAGCTCCCACAGTTAAAGGTTTAGGCCGGGCTTGACTCTGCGTTTCTCTTCTCCACACAGACACAATGAAGTGGTCAGCCATCATGAAAAAACTCTCAAATACTGACACCTTCCCCAAAAAACATAATAAATTACATGAAGCATAGCGCAAAATTCAGGGCCAGCGAGTTACTGAAGCTGTATCATAGCAGACCACGGGAGAAGGTAGAGGAGCTCAATTCTTTTCCACAGATGTGTCATGCTATGCTGTCATAACCATGTGACAGTTTCAACAAATGCACAAAAAAAGTACTTTTTATAAATGTTTCATACAGATTTAAACCCCTTTCAAAGGTAAATTATTACAAATCGGGTAAAATAAAAATGCACAAAGGTAAATATTACCTTTTGTTCCTCGCCCTATAGATCATCATTTATAATTAGTCATGTAGTAAAGTTGAGGCAGGAATACAGCAAAAGTGGGAAATACTTCCACCTGCAGGTGAGAGTTTACATCATTTAAAGCATTACTGCAGAAAATTTGCATTAGCATGAAAAAATGTCATTTCTCTTATTTTTGTATGAATTTCCATTAAAAAACTGAAAGGACTGCTGGCTCACAGTTAACAGCTGATGAAAAATGGATGGATGGTTTCAACAACCACCTAATTTGGTTATGGTCTTATGAAGTTTTTAATAATCACGATGTCTCTGCTGGGCGTCTCTCTGCAGATGGGAAGGTGTTCGCCCTGGGCGGAATGGGAGCAGACACAACACCTCAGGCTTTTGTTAAAGTCTATGAAGCAGAGAAGGATCAGTGGCAGGCCACCACCTCCATGCCTACTCCACGCTACGGAGCCACGCCCTTCGTAATAGGAAACAGAATTTATGTGATGGGTAAGATAACACTACAACACTCAGTCTCTCTGCATTCACTGGCTTCTGTCATGGTGATTCTCCAAACTCTCCAAGCAGTCATGTCCAAATTGATGTATTTTGCAAAACTGAAATGGAAACACTTTTTTTTTTTTTTTTTACATCACTCCAGTGTATGTACATCAGCAACGCATTCATTTGTTGGCATTTTCATTCATTGACAATGTGCAGCTGTGTGTATGAAGAAACTTTTGCACATATTTGTAATTTAAACTCAACTAATTTTGATTTCTGGAACTGAGTTCTTGAGAATGGCTCAGTCTTTCAAAAATGTTGGTGGTAGATCTAGGTTTGGCAAATGGATCGGTTTTATCATCTGTTTTTGTATTCATTCAGATATTGACACAAAGTTGAGATCATGGGATGTGTGGCTGTTGCTGCACCACAAACCTTTCAGTTTTGACTTTATCTGTCTGGCACTTTCCAAGCTGCGAAACTGACTGATAGAAAGAGAAAAACGTGTTGCTGAGGTTGAAGAAACACTTGAAATCTTTGTACAGTAGCCACTAATAGGGGTGGGCTTCTGCTAGGGGCTGCTCTGCAGATAAGAAAAAAGGCTGAATGAATCTGTTAAGCGACTGACATTGAGTTTCCATCTAAACGTTTTTTTACATCAAGAAGACTTTGCTTGCTCTTTCACACTGGGTAAATTCTTAACTATCCCTATATGAAAGAACTTGAACTTTCAATTAGAAGCTCAATTTTAATTGAAAGTTAGAATTGAGCTTCTAAAAATTCAACTTTTGTACCCTGTTGTCACTGAATGAAGACCCTACACGGACATTAAAATTGACTGGATGCTGATGAATCTCAGTCTTGGCTAGTATTTCAGGAGTGCAGGAACGACAAGCTTTATATTTTATGTCATTGTCATTTTTAGTTGGTTTTAAATGACCCGAATGCAGATATGCAAGCAGGTTAAGCTGAACATTTTTATGGAAACAAAAGAAGAAACAATCGACAGATTGCTGGTTCGATCCCCGCTCCACCTGCCTCTTGTTCTTGGGCAAGACACTTCACCCGCCCTGCCTTGGTGTGGGTACTTCTGTCCACTATCTTCTGTCCACTGACTGCTGTCCAGTAACCATCAGAGTGAGTGTAAGCGTGAATGAGTATACAAGTACAAAGCCAAAGCCAAGTCAAAAATGGAACATGGAGCTTAGGTAGAGTAATGAGGACGATACTGGGAGGAACCAGTGAAGGACAATGAAACTGGTAAGCTTAAAAAGTGAGGCATGAGTAGAGTCAGACAAAAAAGCTGAAAAAAGCTGGGAAAGAGAGCAAACTGGCAGACTGAGGGAAGGTGTGCTTAATGTGTGCATTAATAAATACTTAATGACTGAACTACGACTCAAGGAGGGAACAAATCAGGGGGAAAAGAAGGACACATAACTGAGAGCCAGATCCAAATACACAAAAAGCAGAACATGTGCATAAACTAAGAAACTATATAGAAAGGAATGACCTGGCAAGACGAGACCTTTTGAGCAGTAATGAATCTGGGAACAGAACATGGCCTGATGAAAAGAAACAATAACTGAGTTTCCGTTGCAAATGTGAGCAAAACGTTGTCAATACTCCACTAATGTCGAAAAAACACAATTTTGCAGTTGCAGTTTTTCCATTAAATGAGAAATACAATTAAAATCACACATTGAGCAATCATGTGTGACATGTCATTGTCATGTACTCACTAACATGTGCAGGCTGACGGCGCTAAGGCCCTCCTGATTGGTTGTTTTTGGCCGAGCAGATGGCAGTAGGACTACAGGGAGAGAAAAGAGGAGATTGATTTTGTCATCTGTCTCAACATAGTTTTAACTAAGACATCCATCCATTTTCTAACACCGTTGTCCCTAGTGGGGTCAGGAGGGGTGATGGTGCCCATCTCCAGCTAACGTTTTGGGCGAGAGGCGGGGTTCACCCTGGACAGGTCGCCATTCTGTCGCAGTATCTAAGACATATTTTTGTAAAAGTTATATGCTGCAGGTTTAAATGTGCAAAAACTGACTGACACGTTGAGCTGAAGTTTCTTAAAGTCAGACATGTTAAAAATTTAGCAGGTTTGTATCCTGAAGGAGAATGATTAGAACTCCTGTCCTACAGCCATGCTGTTTAATAAGGAGACAAGGTGACGTGTGTTCAATTTCAGACTTAATTTTAGTCATTAGAGACTTAGACTTAACTTACACTTGGCGAAAAGGACATGTGAACATCTCTTTTTCTTAAAGTTAAAGCATTACTTTAAACTGACTCAGAATCTGAGCTGTCAGATCTTTTGTCCTTTTTTCTTGTTTCTTTGCCCTCTTCCAGGCTTTAAATAGAAATCCCACAGACTGTGACACTACAAAGACTTAACCTTTTTACGCGCCTGTCGAAGTTGTCCGAGGCTTTACTCATCTTTACTCCTGACAGCAACGCTGCGGGATTTACGAGCCACCAAATGAAGTACCCTGTGCTGGGTTTCGGTTTGTGCACTGCGTCTTGCATCGCCGCGCCGGTTAGAAGATGGGAAAACTTTTTGAAAACGCTCCATAAAAACAATGTGGAGAGATGAGCTCAGGAAGCTAATCCATCTGAGTAACAGTGGAGTTAATGATGCCCTGCAAGCGAGCGAGGCAGAGAAGGACGGCTGGTGTACAAATGATCTAACCTGTTTATCTACAAATCTACGGGGATATTTATGCTGCTGATTTCATAACCGCAAATCCTGATTATTACGTCTCCCTTGTTATCTTGCTTCAGCTCGCCGTCCCCTCCACTGCTAAGCATTGTGATTGTGAAATGTTTTTCCTATCCTGTGCACTCATGCTGTTTCTTCACCTGCTGCTCCTGTGGAGGCCGTTTCAGGATCAGTGGGTATCTGAACCCACTTTGGTTTAAATTTCACCACTTGAAATTGGTGAACTTTTTTACTGCCCTTTTAACTTGACTTAAAAGGGCAGTATTATGTGTTTGCTAGGCACGTAGTGTCATTTTATAGCACGGTCAAGTAACTATGTTTCCTGCAGTTGTTATAAATATGATATGAAATTTGGCTTAAAAGAAATTTTACTTGTAAGTTAAAGCCTTGAAATTGGGCCTTTCTGAAACTCTGCCTTCAGGAAGTTATCATAACATGGCTCCTCTGTTAATACTTTAACAATGTTTTTACAAGCGTTGCACTGAGAAGAAGCTCAGACAATGAGATGAGCAGATGAACAGTTCCACCAGGTGTTTGCTAATTTCTTCTGAAGGAGAAGGAGCTGAATCACAGGGAAGGATTGTTCTGTGAGGTGAAAACTACAGTCTTAAAGGCGGAGCTAGTTCCACCCTGGCATTTTACACAGCTGATCATTGGGTATTGGGTCAGTTTATATTTACAAATATAAACTGATAGAATTTGAAACTGAGCAGAATCCTATAGAACTGTTTTCCATATGTTTACATTGTCTTTTCCTCTTCGTAGTTGTTGCAACCTGGAAAAAGCAGGAAACACTGTACATTGAACTGTAATTTACGCGACACCCGGCTGACACAAGGGTGACTGCCACTGACAAAATTCTGGTGGCAGCCCTGATGGAGAAGAAACAAGGCTAGCCACCCGACTACCTCGCAGACTTAGACTATGGAGAAATAAAAGGAATTTGCCATGAGAAATGTAGAAAATCGGTTCGCTCAACTCTGAAATTTTAACTGTCTGTGAAGTGTGCACGCAGAGTTTGCGTGGCTCACAGAATACACACAGCACACCCCAGTATGTGGGAGCCTTTCCTGGCTTCCAGTTTATTTTCAGAATCATGTTGAATATGTTAATGTTTGTTTTTTTTAAAGGCTCTGTTGGCTCTAGTGGTCTTTATTTGACAGTGGTCAGGCAGGAAAGCGGGTTGTGAGAAACAGGGAAAACATGGCAAAGGTCAACAGCATGAAGGCTTTTAATGCCATAAATGGCCGTAACACATTTTATCTCTCAGAGATTCTCTCTCTTTATGAACACGGTGTGGCATTGAGGTCAAAAGAGCTGACAGGAGACAAAGTGAACACTATAATCAACTGTGAAATCCACTGTGAGCGTTTCAGCTGGTTCACACAGGTGAACAGCCAGGGTCAAGGTACAAACAGTACCTTGTTCTTTTGACGTCGCAAAAATCTGTGAAGCACTTTGTTCAATTTGTGGGTGTTGTAAAGCATATAAATGATTATAGGTGTTGTTGCCCCAAAGTGTCTGTCTTTCACATAAAATCTCCCAAAATGCACAAACAAAACATGAAAAAGTCAGAGAGGTATGGATACTTTTGGCAGCAGTTCAAAAGCCTTGGTGTAGAATATCGATATAAGATCCGAATAACCTGCTGATTCACACAGCGTCCACATCCACAGTATTCAACCGATCCTTTTTCTCTGAATCTCTTTCCTTTCTCTCACGCTAATGCTTCCCACTCAGTTCGACTCTTTGTCTCACTATCAGTATCGATCTCCATGTTATCCTGCCCACTCCAGCTGACCCTCTTCCACTTTCTTCTTCCACTCCTCCACATTCTCCTCTTTCAGCCACTTCTCTCCGCAATTTCTCTTTGTCACTCCCTCATTTGCCTCCTTTTTTGCTGTGATTTGCTCTCTCTTACCCTCCATTGATCTTTCTCTTATCTCGTAGCCCCTAGCAACTGCATCTTGTGTGTTTTCTACCTTCTAGCACCTTTTCTCAGTGCTTCTCCTCCCCTCGCTGTCGCCAAAATCCACCCTGTTCACTCAATGCCTGATTAACATACTACTTTCTCTTTGTAGCTGTGTTTTCCAAGGTTAAGTTATGATTTGTGACGGTAAATAACTAACCCTAGTTATTTACTCCTAGGGGAGCACCCTGCTGCTGCGCTTTGCTTTTCAACCCGAAATGAAATGTGGTCTCAAAGCTGTTCTGCACACTTGGTAGATTTTGATATAAATGCCACTGAAACTATGTGACAGTGGAAGAAGATAAAGAGCAAAATTTCAAGCAGCAACAGTGGCAGAAGTTGTCTAGTTGTTCCTGTACTTTTACTCAAATAAATGTCAACCTTCTTGGAAGTTCATTCAGTTTTAAATGAGGTAACACCACAATTTGATGATAATTTTTTATAATACTTTTTTATACTCTAATCCAGCGGCTCAAAAAGTGGATATGCACTATCCACAACAATCTTATCCAAGGCTTTGGAGCCCCAGTAAATCAAAGTAGCTGCGTTTCCATTGACCATACAATTCCTCGAGTTGGAATTATGAAAATAAATTTGCTGAATTGAAACAAAGCAATTTCGAAAAAAAAAACAAAAAAAAACAAAACAAGTTTTGGCTGTGTCGAAACAGATGTACAGTGGGGAAAAAAGTATTTAGTCAGTCACCAATTGTACAAGTTCTCCCACTTAAAAAGATGAGAGGCCTGTAATTGACATCATAGGTAGACCTCAACTATGAGAGACAAAATGAGAAAATCACATTGTCTGAGTTTTAAAGAATTTATTTGCAAATAAGGGTGGAAAATAAGTATTTGGTCAATAACAAAAGTTCATCTCAATACTTTGTAATATATCCTTTGTTGGCAATGTCAGAGGTCAAACGGTTTCTGTAAGTCTTCACAAGGTTGGCACACACCGCTGATGGAATGTTGGCCCATTCCTCCAAGCAGATCTCCTCTAAAGCAGTGATGTTCTGGTTCTGGAGGCGGCAACACGGAC
>CAEGAE010089759.1:0-35231 GCA_903067095.1 Girardinus metallicus | reverse complement strand
TATATATATATATATATATATATATATAAATGATTTATGAAAACAGATGACACACAGATGGCCAACACAATGTGAGTTGTTTATTGTTAACAATTTTGTTGTTTGCTGCTCTGACATTTGAATTTCCCCATAGTGTAGCTATCTAATAACATTACTGTAAGAAACAAGACAACTTAAATTTACCAATCTTGGTATTAAATTTATAGCAGGAAATAATGTTCTATAATTTGGGGTTTTATTCCTTCAGAAGTGTATTGACATGTAAAAATTTTATTTTTTAACATCTGTGGCATGTTTTGCTTTTACTTCTAACAGCTTTTAGCAGATTACAGCAAAAGCAAAGACATTACTGAATTGAGAAAAAAAATATTGACCAATGAAAGAACAAAATAACTGGAACCTGGTATGAACTCCTCTTGAGTGATTCGAAATGTTTTTGTAAAGATCGTGTCTTTCAAACACACCAGTTCAAATTATCAAGTGAGCAAAAGCGAACATGGGAATTACCCTCGTTGCCCAACCATTTTCTCCAACTGGTGCAGTTTGGCATCTAACAAATAACAAGTGAGAACTATCTTGTACATTCACATGCACAAGTAATTTAACAGAAGATCATCTGAGCTAACATCTATTTGAAACATAGACCATAAATCACAGGTTGTAGATGAGTGATGCTTTGGTGATATGGGCAGAATAAAAGCTGGAAAGTTTGGAAAAGGCATATGTATCAAGACGTTGATAGAATGCCAAAGTGTAAAAATCTGTTTTTGATGTACAGTGTATGCTTCTCCAATTTGTCCATGGATACTTTTCGTCCCGGTAGTGAAATTCAAGGAAGATTTTGATGGACATTGTTGCTCCATAGCATTCAGTTAATGTTTCCCGCTGTTACCGAAAAGGTGACTTATTTATTGGAAGAGGTTTTTATGTATAAGCTAAAACCTGAAAGTGTTACGTGGCATTTTGTTACTATGGAGATATGGGCACAACCTTTATTCAGAGACGATGCTGATCAAAGGGTCACACAGATTTCTAAGATATATTTTCTTCTTACCTGGGCATCAAAGGATGTGAAAGGTGTTTCTATTGTGCTGTTTCTTTTACTTCAAAGTCTGTTTTGTTGTGATTGTAGCCCCTCCCAAGTGAAATCAGATTTACATTTTCCACTCTGATTTGTCATGATTCAGAAACGGTAAATAGGATTCAGGGGGCTTTGCGGAGTCACAAATATCATTAACCAGGAGGAGAATTCAAAGCAATTTCCGGTCTGTTTCGCCAGAGTAAATTGTAGGAGGGTAACATAAACCCTTCACCCTTACTAAAAATATTGTTCACCTGCTAAGCCTCTTGTAAGCAAGCAAACAATGATTGCGGTCATGTTTCTTTTACTTTTATATATATGTACTTGGATGTTAGTTTGGTACTTCAGAAATATGTGTGTGAGCGCAGACAAAAAAGGGCTGAAGACTGACCTGTCTCATATTTCACCGTTTCAATAGACGCTTGTTCTTGTAATGCCTTTTAAATGCCAGGTGGGAAATACTTAACAGCTAGGCACAAACTCAATATGCTAATGCCTTTTAGCGTGGCTGCAGAACAGAAAAAAACATAACCTGTCAATTACCCGGAATAACATTTCTAAACCACCTGAAATCTCCACAATACAAATGAGCTTAAATGCAAGCTGCAAGTTGTGTTGTTAATTACAAAATAATGTAAGAAAAATTAACCTTTTCTGACTTATTGGGATCAAGTTGAATTGCATTAAGTTTAAAGAGGCATATGCCAGTTGTAACTTCATCAAGTGCTTAATTAAAGTGCCAGGTGGAAATTTCTGGCTTTGATTTATGCTAACAGAGGAAATGCTAATCTGTCAACACTGATTACCCAAACAAATGGAAGAGGGTGCACATTAGAAGACAGATGCAAAATGGAAAAACAGCAAAACGGTGACTAAAAATACCGACTAGATCAAAAAGTATTGATATAACAGCCAATTTCATTCCTTGTTGGCAATTTTTACTTCCACAAGAATCTGCTGGCCGAGGACCCAAGACGGCACAGTGGGACTGAATTGACTTCAGACTACTTTGTTTTTCATACAGATATCATTGAGACCCCCTCAGCATAATTTGTTTACAGCTCAGAAACGGAGAGTTGGCAGGGCTCATTTCTCTCCCTGGGATAATTGCTGTGATGATGGGCGTTGCTGAAAACATGAACAAGCATGTGAAATATGCAGGAGTGGAAAAAAATGTTTACTCCCGCAGACCTCAAGAGATGTGGGTGTGAAGACAAAGTTAAACCAATGTATGTCATTCTTCTGTGCTTCATCAGATATCACTTCTTGTCATCATTCCACTTAGGAATGACTTTAGACCTACTATTTGTTACTTTTAAGTCATACAATCGGTTTTTAATCATCATAGCTTATTTTTTCTTAAAGCACATATTATTTTGGGTTTTCACTCTCAAACTTTGTAGTCTCTTGTTCTGGTATCTCAGGGAATGTGGAATTAAACCACTTACAAACTATAAAATTTCAGGATATTACAATCTCAAAATGTTATTGGAAATCTGGCTTTCGGGGGAAAAATGCAGCAATCCAGGAAAAACCAACCAGATGACAAATTGTATCAGCATGGAATTGATTTTCAGCAATGTTCAGAAGAACAGCTGTAATGGAGTTTAAGTGTGTAAGAGCTATGGTTTTTGGTTAACTCAAAAAGCAGTCACGATTACACAGAAATTTCATCTGCAGAGGGAGATTTGTTGCATGTCACAGAAACAGAGAAATCATTGTGGTTTTATGAGGGTACAGGTGTAGAGTTAAATTAAAAAGGGGTCAGGGGTAAATTAATAACCAAAAATAACAGCAAAAAGGGAAAATTGAGTGGCATAATCTTTAGCTTGAAAATTTTAAGACAAAAATGTGAAAAGTTTGGTTAAGTTTTAAAAAGAACCGAGACATTCAGTACTGAAACCTTATGGATAACAATCAAATTACTAATGTAGACCATGCAATACTGATGAAATATAGTATTTTATGTAACAGCACTTTAAAGGTGCTGAGTTTTCAATTTTATATTGGGTACTGAATGAGTTGTAAATATCTGGATCCCTCCAATTACGATTCAGAAACACATGAATAAGGAACATGTCTGAAACAGTCCAACTTTTTGACTGTCTGAAACAAACAAAAAAAGATAAGGAAGGGGAAAACCAACTCATCACAGACAATTTTCTAATTTCATCTATTGATGATGTGACAATCTTGGAAGGAACTCTAGTTAACATAATCCTGAAGCCATGCATAACATATGGTCGATGTGAAACCCATTGTGGGCTAAGTGGCTAATGTCCATGCTTGCCTCTTTCCTGCCAGCCTCCAGATCCGTAATAAATCCCTTCACATTACCCTCCCTCTATCTTTCCAACCCTCCCCACTGCCTCCCCTGAGCCCAGCAGATTACAGATATCATTATAATGGACGTCCTGGCAGGCTAGTTGTGGTCACATTTAATTTGCCATGGCCTGATATCTACACAAGATAATCAGCATTTACACCTGAGAGTGATGACAGAAACAGCAACAAGGTGTTCCAGGGTGAAACGGTAATAGAATTATAAAAAGAAAATTGATCAACACAGTGTAAGCTGAGTTGGAGAAAGTAAGAGAGCAATATACAGAATATGGAAAAATATGCATTTAGCACACAGTCCACAGGGACAGACGAGAGCAAAGATGAAGCTGGGTTGTCAGATTTGCATTTAAATAAGAATAGCCTACTTTGAGCCCCTAGATGACTGTGAGCAAAACCTGATTCACCTGGACACAAGACTTACCAGCTTAAAAGGAGCTCTTTTCCTTTGTGGAATGTTTTGCTTTGTGGGGGCTGGCCTGTCAATTACATGTAGATAAACCTAAGTATTCTTGCAAAGTGAAGGTTATAGGCTGTTCTTACTATGGGACAAGTGGGATTTCCTCTGATTCCGAGTATGTTTAGAGTCTCTTACTTCCCTCTAGCTGTTGTAGGATTATGTCTTTCCTGCTTTACAAATCCTTTGCTCCCACCTGCAACTCACCTCATTCATTGGTGTATGAACAAAAAGTATCACCTGATGAAAATTTTTAAATCTAGTATATAGTTGTCAACATTAACTCCTTAATACATGTGACTGATCTAAAAAGCTAAACATGTTAATATTACAGAATGCAGATGAATTGCATTTTCTATTTTGAGCTAAAAGCTTCTGTCCCATGAAGCGTTACCCAGTTCACAACTGCGCATTACACGGTCTTGTACTGTTTTCAACATTGCAGAGTTGCAAACGCGAATGACAAGATGCTCATGGTTCCTTTGCCATGTCTTTCCTCCATTTTCTCTGCTCCCTTTCTGTCAGATTAAACATTATTTTGGCCACTGTGCCAAAAGATTTTAAAATCAAAAGAAAAAAAAAAACAGTGATGGATATTTGGTTAAAACCAAAATAGTATGTAGCCGACTTATTGCAATGGTGACTTATCCTTCTACCAATGCACAATCAGTTTATAAATAACTTTTCTAAAATACCTTTGAAACAAAATGACTTCTTTTAAATCTCCCCGAATATAAAAACCTGAAAAAAAATAAGTGTTTGGGTTTTATGTTTTTTTTTGTTTTTTTTTTCTGGAATTATACACAATCGTTTGAGCACAAGGCAACAAAATGGGTTGTTTACAGGTGCAAAGGATGGGCCAAAGTTATGACGCACAGAAGTGAAATGAAGCATAAATAAGTAAAGAGGCAAATTGAGATGGAGCCATTTATAGCTTTGTATTGAGCCATAAACATACATTTTAAAATGTACCTGTAGTATAATTTTGATGGCTATTAAAATTTAAACTCACATGCAAATGTTATTTTTCTTTCCATCTCTTGGTATTTATCTATAATCCTGGCTTCACTCTGACGCTTCTCGCATCGTGGATCAGTGACTACTTCATCTGAATGGCAGTGCAGCCCGAATGAGGAAGAGCCAAGATGGGTTGACTTATAAGGCTGACAATGTATCCATTCACACATCTAATTTAAGAGCAGCTTCTGCTCTGCCTAATTAACAATTTACTAGGCCATCAGTCACTTCCCACTGTGGTATAATCAGCATCGCCGGTGTTCAAGTAGCTATTTGCCCACCTCCATATCTGCAACAAGATTAGAAATGACATTCAACTTTTAAGGATGCACAAATAGAAAAGAGGCCACTGGTTCAAGGATTGTCAGAGAATAACCATGAAAGAACAGACTGAACTGAAATATGTTCCCTCCGCTACAGAACTAGATGAAGTGTGTTTGACAAATTAACCATCTCTCTTTGTGCATGTTAGGAGCTCACACCACATAATGCCTTTGCCATTACAGAATCCTTTGCAGAAGCACATTCACTCGGATGGGCAGCTTTTATCTTTGAATTTGGGGTTTATTTAATTTATGTCTCAGTATTGTCAGGCCATTTTGTAATATATTTACTGTTTGGGGGTAAAGCCACTAAGGGCTTTGAAGGATTATGATCCAGCGGATTTTTATGAAAGTAGAAATACATACCCCAAGTGAGTTCACTTGCGTCATCCTGAAATTGCATTCATTGCATTAACTCATCTAGTTGGCCCTATTTAACAGCCTACTCAAGATGAGAGCTAACACTTATTTTCCTTTTATCATATTAAGAAACAAGTTGAGGGTGTATGTTTGTGTTTGTGTTCTGGTGGGGGTGCGGGTGCAGCATGTTCTCAGTAGGTTGTCTCTCCAAATTTTCTAACAGCACAATAATAACCCACAGAGAGGATTAAGGCTTGGCAATCTGGGGGAATAGCATATTCCGTTTCGACTGCTTTACATTTCACCCCTCAGCTTCCTGTGTATAAACAAATGGAATTTCGCTCGTTTATCCACTTAGTTTCTCTGTCTTGCTGATTAGCGGTGTAGGGCTGGAAGAATGGGATAACCTAGAGTAGTGGGTTCCAAGGATATCTGGGGCCAGAATGCATCTGTGCATTTGTGTGTGTGCGTGCTGCTGAGGATATGCATGTGTATGTGTGATTGTGAGGCATAAGTGCTACTTCAGGGGTGCGGCCAATTAAAGAAGCTCCCAAAGCTGTGTGCTCATCAGGATGCAGTGAACATAGCTGATCCACTCCTGGATAGCTCGCAGCAGTCTGTCACTGGAACTGAGGCATTAATACCCCCTAGCTTTGCAGCACATAGTATCGACATCCTTATCCTATAAACACTGAAAAATCCATAGGAAGATGGATACAATCTGACATAAATGTTTGCAAAAAAGCTTTCTTGCATGTACTGGTTGTGCTATACAACAGCACAGATTTTAGGTAAATTAAAATGTGATGCTGATCCCATTAACCGGTGTTCTATAAAAAGAGCTTCTATTTTTAAATAGTGTAAAAAATGGGCAAACAACAGAGTGCTTTTTTCTGCACCTTTATGTGGCTTCCCAAGTCCATATGCAGGAAGAAAGCAAAAGTTTTAAACCCAGGGTTTCCAAAGGCGGTCCTCAAGGGCTGGTATCCAGCATATTTTGGTTCTATCCCTGGTTCAATGCACTAGGATAAATGGTGGCTTGTTAGCAGATTTCTTGCAAACATCTGTATATTGAGGAGATAGTAACCATCATCAGAGAGAGAATCAAAACATGCAGGATACCGACCCTTGTGGACTGACGTGTTATGCCCCTGTTGTAATTGTGTGGCTTATTTTCTTATTAGACATATTAAAACTTAAAATGTCAACACTTCTGTGAGACTTTATATGAGGATTACAAAGCAATTACACTTTGGATAGATGTTTGCATGCAAGAAAATAAGGAGGCAGTGACTTTTTTATGGGGGAGCTATAAACACTGCATTACATCATTTATTTTAATTATTTGTTTGTACAGTGGATTGTGTTCGTAAATTTCCTGCACATTAAAATTCAATTTCACCTTGGAAATGTTATTTTAATTAAAAAGCATGAAAAATTACCCTGATAACTGTCTTAATTGTATCTCATTGAACAGAGCCGTTGACAAAGATATTGCTGTGACTAACTATACATACTTTTTTCCATCCTGTTACTCTTTAACTGCCTTTACTTTCTACACAGAGTGATTGACTGAGCTACTTCTGCAATTACCTTTATGAACTCAGATTTTCTGTGTTCCTGAACTGGTGTTTTTTGTGTGTGTTTGCTTTTTCTCAACAATCACTTTAAGTGTTTGCTTTCAAGACAGAAAGCAAACATTAAATGATAGTTGGTTAATCCAACAATCCCTTAAATATTCTCCTTTTTCTTCCTAACGACTGACTTTTCTATAACAACTCACAATGCTGATAAAACTTCAAGGTTTTACAAAGGTCTTTGGAATATTACTTGAATGTTTACCAATTTCTAGTCAATTTATCAAACTTGTTTGTTTAGTACTGAGATTTTAGTTTCTTATAGTTCTCAGTAATATACACACACTACCTGGTGTTTAATACCAGGAAATCAAAAACTTATCATTTTGGCTCTAACATGGCAAAACTATCAACATCATGTAAAATGTCTGCTTTTAAAAAAGCCAGGCAAAAGAGATAATGGCAAATGTAAATAATTATGATGAGCAGATGATCATCAGCTGAAAGGTAACACCCAAAGAAGTTATAAGTACATGCAGAAATCACCTGATGCAGGATATCAAGGATGCTTCATCTTTTAGTTGATCCATCTAAAATAAGATATGTGTGCTGGAGTTAAGGTGCAAACCCACAGATTTACACCTTTAGTAATGAGCTATCTTCTTGATTTTCCATTGGCTAAACAAAAGAAATTGGGGAAAAATATTTGTAGTGGATTCTACCTGACAAAGTGTCCAAAGTTCTAATTGTTTTTGCTTCTTTCCAATATTTATGAAAAACTTGAGCTTAGACACCTCTCTTCAGTTGAATTTAAATTGTTTAACAAAAAAATAATCCTCTTAAATATGGTCAGGACCAAGGGATGAGCTGAAGATAAAGAAGAAGGCGGGATATGTTGTAAGTAAACTATAAAGTTAAACTGTTTGGGTCTTTTTAAGTCAAAATTTGTCATTTTGGGATGAAGATGTAAAGGAGTGAGAGTCAGACTTTCTCAGAAATCTAAAATTAATGGAGTAATTGAATCACTGCTTGCTCTTTTAGTTATGATTGTTACATTATATATGTTATGAACTGCTAAGTAAAATTTGATATGTGGCATGGTTGGGGGACTTTAGTTTCAGCAATCTCAGTCCCTTCATGCAAAAAATAAAATAAAAAATAAAAAATTCTGCCATATTTGTAGCTGAATAATTGCATGTAAGAACTAAATCTTCTTGTTTGGATTTAACAACTCCCTGCAGATAATTTTATTTCAACCAGCAGTCCGTTACATAAACTCAACATTTTAGACATTAATGGAATTAAAACTTTTTACAGACTTCTATATCAGTGGCTGTTTTTACACAGGTTGAATATGCATCTGCCTTAACAACTCAACTGGTATACCTGTTCACTGATTTGGGAAAACCAAAAAAGAGTCATATTATGATTCTATATTATGGATTAAAGGATTAAATTATTAAACTAAAAGTTTTATAAATAATTGGAGGTAAATTATCTATATAGGATTTGATTTTTTTGATCTTACACTTCTGTTGTTCGAATTTTCTTTGTGAATAAATAAATACTGTGGACTGAACTAATTTGAACTCACTGCTTACTTTTGTCACACGAACTCATCAGCTTGTGTGATGAGCTGATGACTCCAGAACTCCAGGAGTCTTTGTCAATTCTGTAGGCTCGCATTTCAGTCCAACTCGCTTGCTCAACTGCACGCCTCCAGAATTGAAAACATCCCCTGGATAGGTCTAGAAATGTTTTCAGAAAAAATTGAGCAAAAGACTGGTCATCTTCAATTTATGTCAGTGGTAGAATACATAATTCGGGGGACTAAGAATGTGCACAGGCATACTGGCGCACATCTTAGAAAAAACATGGATGAACACAAAACAACTAACACTTTTAAAGTAATCATGGTTTCAACAGTTATTTGGGATTCTTAGTCCTTGATGCTCAGGTGGTGTCCTCAACTGTTACAGGTTTAGTAATATCTTGTTAAGTTTGCTCTTCCACCTTTAAGCATGTAGATAACTACTTCAACTGCAACCGTGGTGACATCATGGTACAACATGGCTGGCCATGATTATATAAATATATTTTCTATTTTTTTATATTCAACAGTTTTTTTTCCCCCCACTAAAACTTTTAAATCCAACAAAACCAAAAGGGACAATCAGGCTGAAGAGTTGAGAATAAATGCTGGAAATCTTGATGTTTAGCAGGAACAATCACTGTGTCTTCAGCACTGATCACTATTCTTCCCAAATTCTGGTCTTGTGTGCTGTTGCAACATTACAATTCAATGACCCCGGAAGACTGCTTCTGTTGTGCTGAACTATGGTGCACTCATTGGTCCTATTGGCTGATTATGGACAATTGTGAAAAATTTATGTAAGCTGCATTCCCAAAGTAGCACTTAATCTTTCTGGAGTATTGTTGAAGCATCCTGACACTTTAGCAGGAAAATATATTTCTGTCTTTATTCCATTTTACTACCTGCACCTTCTTCAGACCTCCCTATAACTCACAGAACACTGCACACACATGCGCACACACCCATACAAATGATCCAGGTAGCACTCATCCTGGGCTTGTGTAAACATCCATACAAGCACTAAGATGAATCAATTTTACATTCCCTTTTAAGAGGCTTGAGATGTCTTGTCTCATTGGGAAGTTATGACTTGGTGTTTGATCTCACCTAATTCCCCTTCAGCGAATCAATCATTTTTTTTGGCGTGTTTTTATTTTTAGAAATACTCTATCCATTAAAATCTTAATGTTCTCTGCATCCATCTTGTGGCCTGCTTTTAACAAAGCTGAAAGTTTTTGTGGGTGGGGGAAAAATGTGCTAATTTGACATAAAAAAAAAACCCTCATTGTGTTGTGGTTTAAGACTCCTGAAGAGAAAGCTTTCAGTTCCACCATAATGGTTTTATCCATTCATTTGCACTTTGTTGGATTTGCTTGGCAGTAGACAGGGAGCAATGGCACCCCCGAGCAACAGCTTTCCCACAGAGGCATTTGATCATATGCTGACTGGGTGAAAAAGAGTAAATTAAAGTCCCTCCTCACCCTGACACTTTAAACACGAGACACGACAGGCCATATTTTCTCAGCCAAATCAGGAGCCCGAGAGATGGATACCAATTTTAATTGCAGCAGAAATAAAAAAAGAAATCAGACACAGGTGTGTGTCAGTAGCCTGGTGCTAAATCACAACAACAACAACAGTTGGATGATGAAAACTTGCCTGTTGGGTTTGAGGAACCCAGAGCCATTCTTTGCACAGTGATGGGATGTGCACTTGAATTTGCATCACTCTGTGACATATCAAAGAGAATACACAAGCAGATGTGCCTCTTTGATTTTCCTAGTTGTGAGATGCAGAGTTATTTTGTGGGTCCACAATAATCTGCGGCTTTCTTACCATAATCCTCCAGTTTTAGCCAAGTAATGAACATCGTGAGGAAGATAAAGTGTGTACAGCATGTTGCATAAGCTCTACATGTCTCTGTTTGTGTGTTTACGTGTGTGTTTGGAGAGAGGGAGAGACTGCGTGTTCTTACAACTTTGGGTAGCAACTGGATTATAGCACATGCTAATGTAACAAACTAGACAGTACAGACACACACAAACGTAAATACAAAAACACTTTATCCTTAACAGGATGTTATATTGAATACCATTCACGTAACTAACTCTATCCCTGACTTAGGTCTGAATTCAAACCTCCAAATCTGATCTACAGTGAATTTCACAATTTGCGTCTGCCCACTGGGGTTTGTTGCAACTTTCCATGGACATCTATGTTCAGTCCACTACTGGTTTTAACATCATAGGTTTTTTTACTAGAAGATGGTCTAAAGAGGAACACAGACAAGAGCAAGCACAAATCTACAAGCTAATTTACATTTAGATTGTTTTTAAGATATTGTGTTGACTACTAATTATTTGAATAACTCCATGATTAGTGCTAACACAAGTCATAACTTTGGTCCCCGAAAGGAAAATATCTAAAGAGGCTCTGCCAGTCTGTCAGGCTCTTGCATCTTAGACTATTGTAGACTATTGCTTTGCCATTTTATACCTTTTGTTCTAATTTGTAAGTATAAGTAAACCGTTTTGTTCTCATCTTCATATGTCATTGCATATGAGGTTATGCTTTTTGTTAAATAATTATTTCTATATGACTTATACAGATTCATACTAGAAAAAAAGTTCAAAATTAATGTTTTTCTTGGGGGGGGAGGGTGGCTTTGGGAGGGAGCAGGGATTTTAAATAACATCATACTTCTTTTTATTTTGGTTCTTATTTGGGCCAACTGGCTCTTATGAAATATGACAAACAGAACCTCTGGTCAAACCAAAATAACTATGAATAAGTTCCTGATTGCAATATTACGTGTGAGCATTATGTAACCACGTTTCCTTACAGAGTAATAACTTTAAATTTTCAGTTGTCAGCTCTTGGTCAGTTTTCCCTTTCGTCAACCAATAACCCACTTGCATTCTTTTCATTGCTTCATTCTTCCATTTCAAACTTGCATACAGACCATTTTGTATCCATTTACCTAATGCATGACATTACTTTGATGTTGCAGTGGAGTACTTACAAGACTTGTTGCTGGAAAGTAACACAAAAATGCTTGTTAATGTTATTTAAATATAGTGTCTGGACATTTAGTATTGCATTCTGTTCTCATTTATTTTGGTATTAGTCCTCATTTAGGTGTCCTGGCTCTTATAAAATATGTCTAAATATGATCTGACTAATGCAACTAAGAACCCTCTGGTTTGTAGACATTATTTATTGGATTCATATGGCCACACTGTCTTGGCAGACTGCCCAAAGATTATAGAAAATTACTTTTAAAGTGGTGGTTATGCTCTTTGCAGCTTTGCTGACAAAACATCCTGTAGCCCATCAGACTTTTCCATTTTGTACCTGAAAAAGCCAATGCAAAGCAACCAAAAAACAGAAAGGTATGAAATGAAGGATGAAGTGACCGGTAACTATTTTGAAAAGGCAACTTTAACAAGTACACATATAAAAGTTTGTATTTCTATCTCTATTGGGACACTATATTGCCTTCCATTCAGTTGAGTAAGTATCTGTGACCATCTCTGACTTGATTTACTGTAGCCCTAACCCTAACCCCCACCTCTACACCACAAACGTATGTTCCAACACATTAGGACTGGGTTTTAATCCCCATTATGACCATCAGTCAAGAGAAGGTAGGTGATTGTCCTTGGAAAGGTCCTAAAGAGGCTACACACACACACACACACACACACGCGCAGAGAGAGAGGGAGTGAGACAGAGAGAGAGAGAGAGAGAGAGAGAGAGTTATCTCATAGTGCTGCTTGTCAAGCAGCACTCACCATGTCCATATTATTATCTCTGCACTGCATTAAACATAAGCTTTTTGCACACAAATGTAGGCTCGGGTACATGCAGGTGCAAGAAGACAAGCATGCCAGGTGCTTCTCCATCCTTCCTCTAAGATTTTTCCTCCATCCGCGCGCAAACGTGCGCGCTCTCAAGCACGCACGCTCACACACGCACAAAAAATACCCTTGGCTTACCAACAACATCTCCCCCCCTTTTCCTCCCCTGCCAGGGAATTAAATTCTTAACCATTTCTGGCGGGAATGGAATCGCGTCCGCGCTCTCATTATTGCACCTCCAGACACAGTCCAAAAGCGACGCGGCCCAGTTTCCCCTCACTTTGGCGGCGGCACCCTGCGAGCGGCGATGCCACAAAAACACTAATTATAAGCCAAGAAGCTGGAGAGGGAAGTGGTGTTAGTGAGCCGCCAAGCGGACCATCTGCAGCCTCCATCAAAAAAAAAAAAAAAAAAAAAAAGTCAGACCGGATGCCTCGGTTAAGTTGCGAAATCGGTCACCATAAACAGAATACTCTGGCTCATTTATATAGAGAAACAGCGGAGAAGCTAATAATTGTTCTTAACTATAACTCAATTAGTCAAGGTCGTTTGCATTACCAACTAATGTTGACCATTGTCCTATAACATAAAAACACATGCTGTAACAATGCAAATTAAAGGTCGTTTTGTCATATTACCCGTCATGATTTATGCATCAGTTTGTGTAAAACACATTAGAGACTGCGGAGCAAACTCCAATAAGAGCAGCTGGTTTATTTCTCCCACTGTTCTGTCACAACGCACCGATGTGGATTTAACCAGTGTGCACAAAGCCATCGAAATCCTCCAATTTAATAATCATAATAATAATAATTAGTAATAATAATAATAACTTATTCTCTACTTACCATCAAAAACGACGGTCCTCATGGTTTAGATGGGGGTGAAATCCTGGAGCGCTATAAATCCAAGTCGAACGACTCCCGGTCGTGCGCAGAGATAGATAAGATATCCGCTATTTAGTGAAATTTCTGGGGTGATTGCAAATCCCAGCAAGTAAAGGTGGGGGAAACGAACAGCTTTGCACCCTTCAAACTTTAGCCGTAGGTCTTCCCAGGTGGGGAGCCACGTCTCCGCTCGTACCCTGGCTCAGTCATGTGGATGAGGATTTCAGGAAAAAGTCAGCAGTAAATATCCAAATTTAGATCAGCAGACTCGACACCTCCCCGAAAAATGTGGGACGAGCAGACAGCTCTGGAATAACAACAATAAAAGGAAAAGAGCTCAAAGTGTTGTTGAGATTTAACAAAAAAAAAAGAAAAAAAAAAAAAAGAAGAAGAAGCCAGCACTGAATCCAAACGTAATCGCAGAACACATCCAATTCGATCAACGATCAACTGTTCTTTTTTGTTACAGTATATTTTCCAAGTGCACAGAGAGGAAAGTGTGCGGCAGGAGCGTGGACGACGGCCGCACTGGTGCGCATCAGTGTGCGTTCACCGGGCGGGGAGGAGATGAGGGCGGGGTGGCGAGGTGCGTCTGGCGGAAAAAAAGAGACAGAAAGAGAGGGGGAGAGAAAATTCAAAGGATGAATCTTTTATGGCTATGTGTCACGGTACAAAAAATATCCCCCCTTTTATTCAAAAAGAAAAGTTGGAATATTTATAATGGCAAAAAAAAATGTCTTCAGGCTATTTCCTGCCAGCGTTTTATGATACCCGCATTAAAGTTATTAATAGAAAGTGGTGAAATTTCCAGATTTTACAGAGTGACTCGCAGACCTAATGCCATTTCTAATGCCATTTCGTGCCCGTGCTCTGATGAATGTTTTATGCGCAGGGGTTTGGGGTTGGTGGTGTGGCTGTGTAGGACGATGACGTGCGGCGAATCTATTTGTATCGGACTCAGTAAGGCGCACAACATGCATAGAAAATTGAGCTCTAAAATAGAGGCACAGAGCCAAGCCTAATGCTGGGACCCGAGATTTCTCTTGAGAAACTCCTGCTTTTAAGTCTTCGTCAAGTCCTCATACACCACCTGGGAAAAAAAAAAAAGAAAGATTTTCATCCTGTCTGGTTAGAATAAACTTTATTTTACGAAAGTATTTGTGTATAACAGGCAACTCAAACAATTCTGTGGTGCACGACGTGTTAGATGCACAGAACCTTTCATTTCTTTTGCATATAGTAGTGATGACATTTACTGTGTGACTGGATGTTAAATAGTCACTGCTGATAGTACCACAGACTAATTCAGCAGCGCTCGTCGGGTCTGCATCTAATGCCGAGCCTCGCTCAAACCCATGAGAAATGGGAGTCTCAACACAAGAACGTTATCTTTAGGTGTTACACGCCCCCTACCGGCGAACATTGAAAGAACATATTTTAATCTGAGGAACAGGGAACCTTTGGGTGATACCCAAGGTATCTAAAAACTGCTCTTGTAGATTAGTATTAGACGTCACATTGGTAACTTACTGTGTCTTACTTCCTTAAGGATATTACCTCACTGTGTACTACTTCCATCATGATTAACAAATGTAGACCAGCTGCCACTACAACTGGTTAGTATTTATTTCCACTGCAGGAAAACTTTACTCTGCTTTATATGCATTTGAGCTGATGACACCACACAATGCAAAATAATCAAACTAATCAGTTGGAATAAGAAGATATGTTATTTTTTGGTGCTTGTTTTTAAAAATTATTTATTTATTTATTTATTTTCATAGATTTGATAGACCCTCAAGAGATTAGAGCTAATTGGTTGCAGCAAATTTTTAGGGATATCAGGATAAATGTGGTTCAATTAAAATGCATGCCACACTTTTCATATTCCACATTAGATATTTTGGACTTTTATTTAATAAGCAAGATAGTATTTTAAAAATTTGTGGTGGTCTAGCAGATAAAATCTCAATTTATACATTGAAATTTGTGGTTGAAATATGGCAAAACGTGCAACAATCAAGGTTTATGAAATTTTTTAAGGCTATGTATGCCTGGCACAATATTAATACCTACAATAATTACAGTACGCTTTGTAGATTGAGACAGATAATAACCGAAAGATTAGCACATTGAGCAGGTGAATGGAAGCCACTGTCAGGTGGACAGTTTAGACAAGTGAAACAGGGATAGGCTAATCCCAGGCTTACAACCACCACCAATGTTGAATCACACCATCAGAATATGTCAACGAGCCACTCACCTGGTATTTGCTCTCAGTGGGGATGAGCAGAGCCAGATGGCCTGTAGAGACGTGGGCCAAAGCCGCCTGCTGAGAACGAGGTCACCCCACACAAAAGAAGATGGTGTCACCTTTCATGGTTGTCTTTGTCTCACCTACTTTATCCAAATGCGTCTGGCTGGGTAAACACATGCGTGAGTGTCATCCTACCACGTTGTTGTATAGCTTTGCTTCTGAAGCAGAGACAGCTTAGTTCAGTTAAAGAGATGGAAATAAAACCATATGTAAAGAAACAGACATCAAACACCTGTGTATTTTCCTTACTTAACATTATTAGTAGCACGTTTTTAATTTTAACACCTTTATCTCGCACAGACAATACAGTACCAGAGTAACCCAGTTCTGGAGGCGTATTAGGTGATAAGCAACTCTTCAAACAGAAACTGCACTCGACAGATTAAGAACAAGCCCTGCATGCGAACAGGATCCTAATTAAGTCAAAGCAATGTCGTTACATCTACATTATTACAACACATCCTCAGACAATAATCACTCCTAAATATATATAAGAAGTATAATTGTATGCTAAGATACTTCCAAAGGCCAGGAAGTTTATGGGGTGCATCACACCTGATTACTTCCTCTGGAACATTAAATAACAAGCTTATAAGTACTCCTCTCATTTTGCTATTATATGTCACAAAGACATGAGGGAGCAAGTGAAACGGACACAGGTATATTGGCAAAGGGAGCTTTGACGCTGGAGACCTTCCACAATAAGCAACTATAAATTAACTAACAGCAGATCATTGCCATGTGAAGGAAAAAAAAATAAGATTGAGGACCTTTAATTTATGACAGTATTGAAATGAGTCAAGTTGATGAGTCTCAAAGGCAACGGATCCCTATAGGCTGAAGCTCTACCATTCTTTTCATCATAAGTCTGACAGATCAAAAGGAGAGCAGGGGCATAAATGACTTCCTTTGGTAATGGAGAAGTTAGTTGTATCCTGCTGCTACAGGAACTGCAACGGGCTCAATGTTAATCACAGTTTATGAATAAAAGCTAAGGATTTTACTGAGTTTATATTACAGAATGAGCAAGTTGAACATGAAATTTAATTTGTGATTATGTCAAAGGTCCTGGAGGCCTTCTACAGCCTTCTTCTTGAATGATCTTCCCCTGTGTCTCCTATGAGGTTCAGAATTACATAAATATTCAAAAATGGTGCTGGCATTTGCTTTCGGAACATTCTCCGCGGCATTTGGCCAGTGTTGGCCCATAAGTATAGCTTGTTATGGTACATTTGTCACTTTAGGCTATATTGCTTTTTTAGCTTTTGCCTAAACCAGAAGCAGATGGAGTCTGATAAAGAAATGTTTTGATTCATTAAAAGGGGAAAATATTTATAAAGAGAAAAAAAATAAAATGAAATCCTAATCAGGGAGGGAATCCCTGTTGGCTTAACTGCACAGAAGGTTTTTGTAAAATATAAGCTATTATATAATATGTAAAAGAAAAAATACAAGGCACAGTTTTATTAATTGTTAGAATATGAGTTATACAATACTGTGAAATACGATTTGCCCTCATAGTTTTTAAAAATTTGAAATAAAAAACATAATTACATTTTCTTTAGCCTACTTCATTTGGTTAGACAGGTTCTAATTAATTATATCTTAGTTAATATTCAAGAGGTTACCCACTAACTAGTGTGTAATTACTTTAATTAACCCCAACCCAAAAATATTTAATAATCAAAGTCAATTTGACTTTCAACACAGAGGGGCAAATGTGTTTTTATGGATTGTTTTGGATGTAATTTTTTTTTCCAATAATAATTGCAATAACCTGCAATAACCACCTCGGCCTGACAAAAAGACAAAATTTGAAAAAAAAATTCTGATGGAATAAATATTTTTACAGCACTGGTATGTGTTGGCAAGAAAGTTCCTAACATGACAAATACATTGTTTGTCTCTCTGTATATTCAGTAAATAAACATACAGGTGCATCATTGTTACTTCATAAAAAGTATGATTGTAATGTAGGTATACTTGTTTCACTAAACCGTCATAATCAAACCATGTATTTTTTTCCCTAAAGCAATAGCTATAGAAATCCTGACAGACAAAGAGCTGTGGACTGTTTATAGAATAATAACGGCTTCCTGGGTACAGACATGAAAGAGGCACCCTCTTGGACTGCGTCTTACTGAGGAGCAAAGCACCCATATTAAAAATGAGCAAAGCAAACAAAACCAGGCAAGTAAATTTCCTGCTGGCTTTCTGTCTCTAATTGGGTGTCTTACAAATCTGCCCCGTAATCATAATTCTCATTTTAGTTGTCTTACATCTTATTTGAGGATTCCTTATGTCTGTTCAGATGTGTGCTTCTAACTTTTTTTTTTTTACATCACCCTGTGGTTCTCTTCTTCTCTTTTTGTATTTGATCCTCCTAATATTCAGTCATGCAGTTGTACATGACTGAACTTAATTGCCTGCTATTGTTTTTTCTTTAAATTTTTCTTTTAATTTTACTATTATATATCACAAAGACACGAGGGAGCAAGTGAAAAGGACACAGGTAATCCTTTTTACTCTGGTTATTTTGTATTACAGTTGGTGACGTTTTACGTCTTAATTTTAGTTAGTTGATGAATGGATTATATGTAAAACAGTAAGTAAGTCAAGAAAAAATGGCAGGCATGCCCAGCAAAGCGGTTGCTTATGTTAGGAAGTTAAGGGACAAAAAGTCAAAACTTGAGGGTATGATGCTTCCAGGTAAATAAGAGATCATAATTAAAACTACACATAATGTGCAATACACAGCAAATTAAATGCAATTACATTAAATTACACATGACTGAAGTGCTTTTTGGGATATTTATTCATTACTAATAAAATACTTAAATATAGAGATTAGTAAGAAAAATAAAACATGCAATTGTTGAAGCACATGGAATAGTTTGTGTTCAGATCCAAAATGGAAGTAGAAATACTAGAAATGCAACATGTGTGAAATAAGGGTACAAATTAGCAATGTAATTAGCCATAACATGGCTAAAACTTTTTTTTTTCAGCCACTGCTAACAGAACATAGCTGTTACAATAAATAACTTGTAAAAACTGTATGACAACTTTTCTTGGAATATGTCACCACACCACTCCCAATAAGACTCTGACCTAAAACGGTACCTCTGAAGCATAGTCCAGGCTTACTCCCAACAACATTCATTTCCTTTTTGTGTTTTCTTTTCTTTTTTTTTTGTTTTGCCTTTTTTTTCCTCCAAACTTACAGTACAAAGAGTTCAGTCTGCTCGCCAGGCCCTTGCTCATTAGGCCTGGGAGTCGGATATTAATTCTGGCTTGGGTGAAAACCCTGTCGCCATTAAGATCGGGTGACAGCTCATTTTCCTTGGTGGCCAGCAGTAGACAATAGCTGTGATGGAATTGTTTTTTTCCAGTCTATAACCTCATTAATTCATTGGAATAAAGACAATGTGGAGTTGTTTGCATTAAGCTGTAATTATGCTGATTCACTCACTTTCTGCCTCTCTTACTCACTCTCTCTTCTTTCCATTTGCCACTTTAATTAGATTCCCCTCCACTCAAATACCGACAATGTGGACTGGGTTGTGTCTCGTAAATTAAACACCTACCTACCCATCACTTCTTGTGGTGTTTCATACATGAGGGAAGGGAGGAAACGGACAGTGGACATTCCACATAGCAGCATCTTCACTACTCATATATAACTTGGTCATATAGGTTACATTCCTCGAAACTGTCAGTGGGTCAGAAAGGACAAGAATGGGTAATCTATTCTTGCATAGCTTCACATGGTCTGGTGCCTGACCTTGATTTCCTCTCTTTTTGTTTTCTCAAGTGAGAGACTTGAGAAACGAAAGAGCTGAAGGAAAAACAAGAAGACAGAAAGATGGAAAGAAATTATGAATCTTGGATGAACACATGTATTATGTCAATTTGATCTCATATTCTGGGTAGTGTGAACATATATAAGTAGATATATGACATGACTTTTTAAAATTACTTAAATCCTAAATAGCTGTCTACATTTGGAGAATCTGCTTTTTGGACTTTTCTTCTGTTTGTCAATAGAGAGTAATATCTGAGTTTACCTTCCTCATGTTTGTAAGAAACCTGTTGGCAAAGATGAAAACTTTCATATTTAGATTCGATTAGAAAGGTATAAAGGTACACCAGCTCCCAGAGGGCCCAAGATTTTTCACACCTACTACAGCAAGCGTGTGAAGTGCGCTGGATGATTATAACAAGACCATCAACATTTTGGTATCCTGCCTAAGGCCTAAAAATATTGTTTTTTTTTTCCTCAAGCCTTTCAAAGCAGAAAAAGGAAATTAAAAACATTTTCTTTTAAGAACTTGGATTTATGAAACAAGATATTTGAAATAATTAAAATCTGCTTTGGATGTTATCCATATGCTAGGGCTTAATTAACGAACACCATTGGTCTGGGCTAAATTTACACAATGTTCTTATTTTGGGAAAAGTTTAAAAAGTTGACAAGCTTATGCTGAACAAAGAGTTCTCCCATCTTAGCAGACATAATTAGACCCTAGTTTCACTTTAAAAACTCTTGTTTTCCTTATGCTTCTGGGAAAAAAGTTAATCAGTCATGACTCAGTTGTATTTTAGATGAACCAAGAAGGATCCTCCTCATTCTTCACAGAATGTTATTTTAAACCATAAAACAAGCAGATCAGAATTCACAGAATCTCCCCCATCGGGTGAATTAAAAATAGCCAGATGTTAAAACATATTGAGTAATTATTTTTAATAACCATGAGTTGTGGTGAACTTTAGTTCACTCTGGAGAACAAGCTTGGTCACACCAGATGTTAGTCTTTTACCTGCTGAGCAGTTAGAACGACCTAGTTCGACATTCACACTAACCCAAGAAGAGTATAGTTTAAAATTAAAAATATAGTTGCATCTCAATAAATTAGGATATTGTTGAAGCATATTCTCAAACCTTAATCCAGTTAAAATAAACTTACTTATTGTATGTTTTTTTGCATATATGAATGGTGTTTTAATTGTGCTCATTTTATGACCACCTTTTAATGTTTTCAAATTAGCTTGTGATTCAGTTCATTAAGAATGTAAATGTTTTTTTTTTGTTTTTTTTAAATACATTGTTTACTTAATCATGTTCAAAATGTGTCAGGATAACAAGTTTTTTAATTTAGTGAATATTTGAATTTGTATGTTAGGGGTCAGACTCTGAAAGGCGAGTACCATTGCAGGAGAATCTCCCCCTGGCCTTCAGTATTATCAATATTCACATTAAAGCACTTAGTAGAAGCTTGGTGATACATAAACGGGTCTGTACTGTCAATCGACCCTTCTAAACTCTCAGATATTCTAGAAATGTTCTTGTAAATTCTAGCAACAGTAACCAAAGCTTACACTAATACACACACATAATTATCTTATCAACATGTTGTATTGGTAGCATTTTGAGCTCAGGAATATTCTGTCCTCTGTTCAGTGGCATTTTTTGTCTAGAGCTTTTTTATTTTCACTTCTTTTTATTCATAGAGACACAGATTTATTCTTTTTTCAAATACAGCACTGTGGTCATTGTATTCACAAGACAAGCTGCTCTGCCAGCATTGTGATCAAAAACATGTCTTTCATGTTGTCGGCTTTGTGCTACAGTGTAACAGCTGGACAACAGAGCAATTTGTCCTGACATGCCCTCAACAAAGAAGCCATATTGCTCTGTCTGAAATTCCAGGTCTGTTCTGAGCCGGATTATTAATCTGCATTTTTGAATTTTATCTGACACCCTACTCTTGGTTCTTAGTAATTCCCATCGCAGATTATTTAGGGGTCTAATGTCTTCACTCTGTCTGGTAAAGTCAATTACACACCCTAAATGGAGTTCGTTAATTTTCCTCACTTCAGTGAGGCAGTCTCTGCTGCCAGCAGCTCTTCACATGACTTTCATTTCTACAGACTTTTATATTTCCTCGATTTCAAACATTAGATAGGACCATGAAAAATATTTGTAATAATTGAAAAATAATGACATGCTGCCATAGAAGTCTTCTTTTAAATGGAAATGTCCTTCTAAAAACATAAAACTGATTGTTTGGAGGCAGTTCCAAGCTTTTATTGTGCTGTTGAATCTGATTAGATTATCTTTTCATTTGTGATACATAATGTAATTAAGTATTGTCTGGTTTGACCTATTTAACAAAATAATTGCAGTCTGCATTAATAACACACAATACCACCAACCTATTTAACTTCTATTAAAATAAAAATGACTTTATGAAAAGCCTTATTAAACAATCATTTATTTAGTCTAAAATTAGTATTATAATTCACCTTTAGTTTGTAATGGGGAATCATCTAGTACAATGTTTTTATTCCATAGGTGTATTGATATGATCAGATGATAGCATCAGCAAATTTCAGTGTCATGTGTCACACATCAGCAGGCCCAGACTGAAAGTCTGAGGGCATGTCCATCTTTAAATCTAAATGAATCTCTGCTGGTAAATCTTTCAAAGTATTAGGCTGTTCCGTGAGATACTGGAAGTGTTTGAAGGCAAACAATCAATCTTGAACAGAATCTAAATCTTTTGTCTTTAAGCCTACAAAAGACAATAAGACATGGCCATCAAGATTGCAGCTCAGTGGTCTAAAGCACAACCTTTACCATGTGATGAATAACGAGAAAAGACATGCCACATTTTCAAAACATGAAATTAATTCACCAGTGTAGACGTCTGAGCATTTAATATCCCTTGGAAAGCTTTAAGAAAAATTAAAGCCTTTCATCTCTACATATAGGCATGTATTTTGTCTAGAAATTCCATTATAAGTAGAGTATTACAAATTAATGCAAAATTAAGATGCTCACAAACTAGTCCATGTAGACCAAGCAACAAAGAAGACTTTAGCTGGACAGGAAAAAGTAGGATATTTAGAACTCTGTCATGCAGGAGGATGATGCTTTTTGGCCTGCTTTGTGAAAAGAAATCCATAAATATTAAAGAAACAGGTCAATTGTGAAATGTAAATAAATTTTGAGCTAATCTTTAATCAAAAAAAATTGCTTGATTTAATGGGAGCTCACAATATTGTTGCATCTACTTCAGTACAAGAAAAACTAATATTTCAAATATGTAATTTTCTGCACATAGACATACAGCTTCCATTGAGGTATGTCAGTACTGTTGAGGTGAACTAATGAATCCTAATCACACTGTCATGGCCCCTGATGGTTTGAATGACATTGGTATGTATCAATAATTAAATTTAGATTAATTGCAGTAACTAATTTAGACTCCACCGGCATATATGTTGTGAAATCCATAGTTTGCAATTCTCTTCATTTTTTAGAACGTAATAGAACTCTACAGAGAATTTTGCTACTTATCAGTATCAGCTGATTTTCTTGGCTTGATCAAGCCAAAAAATCAGCTGTCTTAAATCACAACATTTGCTGTTTTGCAGATCACTGAAAGCACGGTAACTTAGTTCTACCGAATCATGGTCACAGTGACAGTTTATTGTCACTGTGACCATTTTTAAAAAAAGAAAAAAAGTTGACTATTATATCAATGAAGTATTTAAAGTAAGGTTTATAGAAGAATAGCTTTTGAGAGGAAAAGTATATTTTCCAACTGAATGCTTTTCTTATATTTACATTTTTTATAGTAAATCAGAGCCCATCAAAAATGATTTCAGCAGGTGAAATCTTTACACAATATGAAATAGTAATTTCCTATGGTGGTAATAAAATTCAACTTTTAAACTTGATGGGTTAAATGTCAGAGTATTATTTGTGCTATCACTCATTTTTCCATTAGTTCTTTTTTAACCCTATGAGCTAACCTATTTAACTGAAATAATCACTGAAGAAAACCTTGTAAATCCCATACCCATTCTCCCGCTGTTGATTATAAAATTCCTTCAGCCAGCAAGGCAGGTTCATTAAGTAACTTGAATCTCTCTTAATTATGTCAACCAAATTCAAATTCAGTTATAGAGCTGGAGAGTAGATTGAATCCATGGCATTATCAAATACAATTAAGTGCAATCAGGCAATTGGAAAAAGTCTGTTTGGGTGCAATATTTACAAGTGCCATGCATACAAATTCTATTTGCCAATGTATTTTGCCACTTACGTGCTTTTCACTGTCATTTTTATTTGCTATAGAGCTTAATTATCAAGATCCAAAATTGCTCCTAAAGAGGGGAGGATGACATTGTTGTGATTCAAAATTGGGAGTTGTAATGACATTGTAATGAATGTGTGTTTATTGTAATTGACTTCATCCTCACAACATTTGACTCCAGGTTTGCAGTGTAACTTTTTTTTTTCTAAAGATTGTGTTGTACCATTTCCTATTATGCAACATATATTGCCGTGTTGGAAAATGCTTGTTATGCAGCATAACTGTGAAGAAATTAAGCTGTTTGCTGAACATCAAGTCATGTAATCTGTGTGTGTTGCTTTTGATTCACTCCTGATGTGAATAGTGCATGTGCATTAGGACAAAGGTTGTAGAATTCACAGAAACAATGATTAACTGCAGCAGCTCAGGTACATTACTTTTATCATAAAGTTACTGTTGTGTGACTGGTCTCTATTCCGCTAAACCTTTTTGATTCCCAGTGGCCATATAACTCGTCTTATTGATTTTTTTGCATAGAGTAAGCTGACAATATAGTTTAATTTCAATGCTCTGTGACTTCTCCTAAAAAGTCTAATGAAAATTAAATGAACTCATGAAAAAGTAGGTCATGCCATTAGTTTCACTTTAAGTTTCAAACATGTGTCATATCATGGTCAGTGAAACTCCATCAGTATGAACAACACTTTTGCCTAATGTTGCAAGATTTAGTGGGTATTTGCTTCAATATTTGAGTAACAGTCGTGCCTCTTCTGTATCAGTTGCACACATATGGTATGTATGGCACATGGACACTATGGTTCCATACAAGTCAAAAAATCTCTAGTGTCACCAATTGTCTAATGATGCCAGAAAATAACAGAGGTCTATTCAAGTATTAATTTTGTCAAAAATAAAACAGCTATTCAAAATCGACTGTAATAAACCAAACAACATAAACATGCATGAACAAAATGCTGAAAAAAAAACACATCGATTTCTCAAGAAGTTTCCATCACTGACCAGAAATGCTTCCTACGTATGTGTGCTCATTTTTTTAAACTTTGCATTCAGGAGAGTGAAATATTTTAATATAGAAAAGATACAGGCAACTATCTCGTTGCAGTCCAGAGCCTAACAGGTCCCAGTTTGTCTCTCTCCAGGGTTCTGGCCCAGGGCTACTAGCTATCTCTTCGGAAAAAGGGTCAGCAGGAGCACTCTGCACTCATAAAAACAGGCCAATTAACACACCCTCTTTCGGAAACCTGCATTACTTATTCAGTATCCCTGCTTAGGACCAGCACTGGGTTGAGGGAAGAGATAGGAAGGATGCAGGAAGAGATGAGTGAGATCAGTGGATATGTGGAGTTTAATTACCAAAGCTCAGCAAGCCATCTTCACAGAACTAATTTCTTGTCAGGAGCCAATGGAAGCAGGCTAGCAGCACCCGAAGCTAGTATCTGTGTTTCTGACATGTTTCTCATTCACAGAGGTGTTCTGTTTAAGCACACTTAGATCAGGGCGAAACAACTCCTATTTGACAAGGCTGACACACTTTAAGATGAATAATGAAGGAAACGTTTTTGTCAAATCCCCTAATTGGTTTAACAGGGAAAATAATTTTCTTGTAGTTTGAGGAACGAACCTTGTTGTCAGGAAGTGACTCAATGTCCTGTGTAGATAACTTTCCAATCATGATGTCCTCAGAATATCACTAAACAGAAATGTGTTAGCTTGGTGCAAGGATAAACACTTAGTTTCACACCAAAAGAAGGAAATGTGATTAAGTCCCCACATCTCCACATCAAGCGATAAACATCATTAGATGGAAATTGCCCCCATCTAATTTGTTGTGAAGTGTCTGTGATGTTGCGATTGGATGTGCTCCTCTGACTAAGATACAGGCAACCTCAACCTGTTCGAAAAACACTTTGATTTGATTGATCATGCTATGTTGTTGGCACCAGTTATACTGGCATAGCAAAAATGGATTCTCTGCTTTAAGAATTGAGAGAGAAAGAGAAGAAAAGAAGATCCTATAACCCATCTCAGTTTACAAGTGTCATAATGTTTATGTATTTCTTTGTTAAGATAACAAATGCAATCAAGTATTAGATTAAGCCAATAATCAACAAAACACCATCATATATACATTTCTAACTTGCCTATGCATGTTTCTTTAATAATTTCAGTCTTCAATAGGAATTTGAATCTCTTTGTTTGTCCTGGATTTGTTGTTAAATAATGAACAAACTGTTGTTTAATTCAAGGAAGTAAATATGATACATTCTTAATTCAGAAAGAACGACAGGCTCTATCTTCCCTGACTGCTTCTACTTATGCATGATTTCTCATTATGCAGCCACGCAATCCTGATTTAAAGGTTCCTTCTTATAGAATAGATCATTTCTCATTCATCATAGCTTTTCATATTTGAAGGCTAGATTCTTTTTCATCCATATCACTTTTATAAAATAGGATAAGTATAGAAAACACCAGGTCTCATGTAATCATCAGCTTCTGATGATTACATGCTCAATATTTAACCCATATTGAGCACAATGTTTCCCACTCTGACAACGATATTCTTTTGTGTTTACATATATTGATCTCTATGATATAGTAAACTAAACATTTCCATTCTAAGTACCTCCTCTGATAGTCCCAGTGCCCAGGTCTGTCACATATTTTCAGCGCAAACAAAGCAATGTGCATAAGTGCACTATATCTCTTGAACTGAAGTGGCTAACTGTGTACTTCAGAGAAAACAAGTAGGTGTTAGTCATTAGTCACTGCTGGGGTTTCTGTTGATTTTCTATTTGTGTGGGTGCCTGATAGATATTATGAGATTACAGCAATGAAGATCACATCTTCACACTTATAATTAACAGATGACTAGAGGTTGGCTGGAAAGCAAATAGATTTCAGTAGGTGAAAACTCTCTAATGTAATAGAAATAATGCTTTTTTAAAAAATTACTTTACTTTAGTGTCCAAGACTTCGCTTCTCTTAAGTTTTGATATCAAGAGAAATATGTTTTGTTTTGATAAGAACAAGAAGCATTTATTGACATTACTTTGTCTTAAAGTCAGAAGTGAGCACCACAGATTAGAGAGGAGGACAAGAATATGAAGCTTGACTCCATCATTGTTTGTATGCTGGAATAAGAAATGTGAATAGGACATATGAGATAAAACATTGCCTTCTGTAGCTAAGGCAGGAAGATAGTAAAGTATGGCACATATAGTATGTGACTGGACCACAACCAAATTGGAATAACAGCCAAAATTAGAATATTTTAATTTTATGTAACTATTTTGTCAGGAGATGAGAAACATAAAAAAAGAGATAGGCAAACACATAGCAGCTGCATGAAAGAGTAGGGTGCCTTCTCTGAGTTGGAGATGAAGTTCTACCCCAAGTGGGGAACTTCAAGTATCTTTGGGTCTTGTTCAGGAAGCAGGGAAAAATGGAGCAGGCGATTGATAGGTGAATTGGTGCTGCAACTGCAGTTACGCAGGTGCTGTACCAGTTTGTCGTGGTGAAGAAAGAGCTGAGTCAGAGCTGAGGCAAAGCTCATCTGCTTTCCTACCTTCATGGTCACAAGCTTTGGGTAGGGACCAAAGAACGAGATTGTCGATACAAGCAGCCAAAATGAGTTTCCTCCACAGGGTGCCTGGACTCTCCCTTAGAGATCCGGTGATAACCAAGCTTCTTCACATAGAGAGGAGGAAGTAGAGGTGGCTCGGGCATGTGGTACCCAGGTTGTGCTAGATGGACTGTGTTTCTCCGCTGGCCTGGGTACACCTTAGGACTCCCCTGGAGGAGTTGTCTCATATGACTGGGGGAAGGGAAGTCTGGGCCTTTCTGCATAGGCTGCTGCCTGTGTGAAATGACCCTGGATTAGCAGAGGATAATGGATGGATAGATGGATCTAACCTGTATAGCACTTCTTTCATAATACTAAATGTTCAAAGTGCTTTTACACTTGAGACACAGTTATCCAGACTTGTATCCTTTTTTTTTTAATTTTTTAACATGTCCTCAGAATTGTTGTCTGGGTACCAAGTAGAAGCTCAATATAGTGATGCATGTAGGTTTGTGTGCATGTTAACCTACGTACATTTTATTTTCCCACGTGATGCTAATTCGTACAATTAAATTGTTTATTGACAGTCATGTGATGCCAAAAAATTTTAAATACTGATGTAAATTCATTTTCTCACTGTATTCTAACAAAATGCAGTACCTGAATTGCACAAAATTAATCCCAGTATAGCTGAATGCTACCCTGACAATTAGCAAAAATAACATCAGAAATAAAACAACAGTGCAGGCGCATTGCTATTTATGGTAATAACTTATGTATCCCTTTTGGCAGAGAATTTAAACAGAACTTCATAAGCATCATGCTGGTTGACAAGATTTCAGCACAGCTGGTGACTGTTTTAAGTGGGTTTTCACAAAACCTCCATCTCACCACCAGAAAATGAAGGGAAGAGAAAAAAGTGCATAGCCTCTTCTAATCTTCTGCCACTTCAATTTGTATAGCTTGAAGCAGTGAAGACGCCTAAATTTCTTCTGTGGCTTTGTGATTTTATTGCTTTATCATGGAAACAACAAAAAAGCCTTTCAGGGCTTTTTATTAAAAAGCACTTTAAAATGATCTATTTTTCAATTTTTCAATGCTTAAAGTGAGTGACCAAGTGAAGAAAAAAAATCTACTGCAAGTAAAATTATAATATTTATTTTAGGACTTATATTCATCAAAACATGGGATGCAAAGCTACTCCAATAATATACAAAAGCCTTGCAACATTTTACATGTTGTCATATTGAAGCTTACACAAAACATACACAAAGTATTTTATTAAGACTTAATAGATCAACACAAAACTGCAAAGGGTGGTATTTGTATTTTACTTGATTTTTTTGTACCACGGTTCACTGTTCTTTCGATGGCAAAACCTTTTGGGTATGTCTCTAACAGTGTTGGTAGACTGAAATGTTTGGTGATTCTTCTTTGTAGAAAAAATCGTATGTTAAGACTGGATATTATCCATGAGCAACAGTTGCAATTATTCTCAAAAATTAACAATTGGAATCAGATCTGGACTTTTACTTTGTCATTGTGACACATGAATATTCTTTTATCCAAATTATTTATTTGTATATCTGGTTGCGTGCTTAGAGCGATTGTCTCTCTGGAAAATGTTTTCTGCGCCTTTAAAGGATTTGTTCCCAGGATTGCAGTGTATTTATCTCCATGTATTTACCCATTAACTCAGACCAGCTTCCCTTCACAGCTAAACAAAACCAATCCTAACAGCATGTATTCATCTATGTCTCATGTATTCTAATGTCTCGTTTGTCCACTCCTGCTGGTCCACATCAAATTTGTAATTTATGTCTCATCATAACAGAGCGCCATCTTTTACGAGTTTGCTTTGCCCCTTCATGCTTTGTGTCTTTCAGAAGTGACTTATCTTGCTACCCCTACATAAAGTCCAAATCTGTTCCAGTGGGAGAATCTGTTGACATGAAAACTATCAGCTGTGCACTATGGACTTCTCGGCTGCCTCTTACCAATCTGTCAATTTAGGTAAACTGTCACATCTCTCAGTTGTGCCCAACTCTTTTTGCTTTTGGTTGAGAATCTGTCACAACTTCAAGTATTCATGAAGCTACTTATTCACCAGTATTTTGTAATACTTCTGAGCCTTTCACAGGACAGTTTAATTTATACCTAAATTACGCACAGATTGGACATATTTACTAGTTAGATAAATTAAGGCATTTAGTTACACTGGATTTTTATTTAGGGGTATCATATCTATATTTAGGGGACACATATGCAGACCATACTTTTCAAATTATTAACATTAATAACAATATAATAAACTGTGCTAAAAGTCCATATTTGTAAATTTCCCTGGGAATGCAGTACATGACTTAAAGGCTGCCTTGCTGGTGTCTGTATTCTCCTCCATCCCCTCTTGCTGCTGTATTTTAATATCTCATTTGTCCACTGCTCCTGTCTCTGCCGCTCCAGACTTGTCAGCGAAAGGTCACTCTGGCCCTCCAAGCAGAGTGCACACTTTCTCCAGGGAAATTAATGGTTTGAGCCTTCAAGTCTTGCCCCTCTCTCTTTCTTTGTATCGTGTTGCATCTCCTCAAAAGGTAAATGGCGGAGAAGAGCTGCAATCAGGTGGGTATTCATCTTGAGTTGATGAGTTCAATAAGCTAGAAAAACACAACCACAAGGTACAACAGACAAAGTTCCTCTAGGCTGTTTTTTGTGCAAATATGATAATAACATTTCATATTTCTGTGTGTGTTTGTGTGTTCCCCAACAGCAGGGCTGACGAAATTCCTTTTGATTCGATTTAATTTCTTTACATCCTATGGAGGTGTCAGTGGGAGGTTTTTGTAATCAACACAGCTGACATATCTGCCACCTATGCTACAATTTTGACAATGATCTCATCCTTCCGGAAAATCAACAGAGACAAATAGAACGACTAAGAGAAAATTAGGTCTTCTTTTTTCTTTCATGAGGGTTTACAGGCAGCTGATGTTTAAGCTCCAAGCACAGCCTACAAAATAGATTAAGAGAAATGGTGCTGGATTTGAGAAGTTTGTGATAAGGACAGTACGGCCTTTACAAAGACATAAATATGATGGGACACATTAATTTGCCTTTGATGACTTTGCATATAAAGTAAAACATTTCTGCCCCCTTACAGATTTATTCTGTCCATGGATTTATTGTCATACCAAAATGTCTCCCAAAAAAAAAAAAAAACTATAAAATTTTATATCAAAGTTAAATAAAGTTTTCACATCATTACTTCATTTATTAAATAAAAAAAAAAGATATTTGAACATCTAAAGTCTAATTGCCCCCTAAATCTAACATCTGGTTAGAATCTTGGGAGTCTTTGTACAATTATTTTAATTGCGTTGGGTGTGCCGGCGCTGGACAGGCAGTTGGGTGGCTTCCTTTTCGGATCATCGTTGTATCCAGGAGGGATGTCTGTGGACATGTTTTGGTTTTGCAGTGTTTGCAGGGGCATTGTTGGTGGGAGCTATCAGCCCCAGGGTGTGTACCGCCTGGCAGGGATTGTTTTTCGGGTGAGTCGATCCTGTCCTGGTGTTGGGTCAGAAGATCCGGTGTAGTTGCATGGCTCGGTGGCATCCCTGCTGTTGCGTTTGCATGCGGGAGCTGGGGAGGTTTCGTTCAGGAACGTTGCCTTGCTATTGCAGCATGCCGTGTGGTGGGGGGTGGGATGTGGCGAGGGTGTTTGGGGTAGAGTCTGTTCATGTTGGAGTTTGTGGGTGGTGGGAAGTTCATTGAGTTTTGATTGGAGCTGTTTTGTCCTGGGGCTGATCTAGTTGGCTGGTTTTTTGGTTTCTTGGCCCTGATAGAGTTGGGGTCTGAGCCAGGGTTGCTCAGCTGGTTTCCGGCTTTCGTCTTGGCTAATGGGCTGCTTCACTATTGGGAATGTTTAGACAGCCTGCTTTTCTAAACTCCACTTTTGTTTTATCAGTCAACAGAATATTTTCGAAAAGGTCACAGGGATCAACAAGATGTTTTTTGGAAAATGTGAGACAGGCGTTTGTGGTGTTTTTGGTCACTAGAGTTTTTTTTTCTTGGAACTTTCCTATAGATACCTTAATCAAGGCAAGTGAGACTTGTAGTGCTTTAGTTAGTTCTGTGATTCTTTGTGTACTTTTGCATGAGTAGATGATGAAGTAATGGAGTATTTTGGTAGACTGGCCACCCCTGGCAAGGGTCACCATTACTCCATGTTTTCTCAGATTGCGAATAAGGAATCTCAAGGTAGTTTTCTGTAATATCAAAGTGTGTGGGTTTATCATGCCAGACTTAGGGAATTTATATGTGTCTTTAAATCAAAGTATGGTAAGCTGTTTTTTGTAATCTTTGAATCTACATCATCGACTTAATTAATGTATGCATTTTTTGATTCTACAACGTGGTATAAGATTGAGGCTATTTTTATTTTATTTTTTAAAACTCTAAGGGTGGTTGATTTAGATAGTGTTTTTCGGTTATTAAATGTGAAGAATTATTTAAATTATGAAACTTCCTTTGTATTTATTAAAGTTGTCTTTGTCTGGTATTGAACTTGTTTTGACCTTAAACATTTCAGAGTTCCAAAAAAGGACAAATAGAAGAAATATATAAGGGTGCAACTAGGGTGCACTGTGGGTTGTCAATGTTTCTTTGTTCAGTTTATTTATGGAGTTCATTTGAAAAGAATAAAAATTGACAAAACTGCATTACAGTCAAAATAAAATTTACAATATAAACAACAAAGCACCAAGAGGCAATAAATTATAAAGCCACAATAAATGGAATAAATGGACAATGAAATGAGAAAACAAGGCAATGCTATAAATCTGTGTGGGCTTTATACTCCACTAGAGGTGAAAACAAAAAGGGAAGATTTAAGGAATAAAGGGCACTGTGAAAGCTCAATCACCTCCCTGTTTCAAACTTGATCTTGAGACAGCTTTGGTGTTATAACAATTTGGGTTTTATGTAATGATGTCAGTTATTGTCTGTGACTGAAAGGAACAGACTGTGTAACTTGACCAAAAAGGGTTATTTCCCCTGGAACACTTTATTTTCTTTCACGTTATATTCCCCATCTTTTGTACAGAGTCATGTTTACCACTCTGTCCAATTCGTTTGTGGCTTTTGTGGGAAATTATAATACATTTTTTAGATTAGCTAAAAATAACCAGAGAGGGCACAGAATCTAGTTTTTAAAATGTATTTTTCTTTATTATTTTTAATCAAACTATCTGAGCCAGCTTGGCCTTGTGTGAAAATATCCCCGACAATTGCTCCCGAAACTTAATAACTGGTTGTTGCACTCTTGGAAGCAGCAACTGCCATCAGGTATTTCTGATAACTAGTAATGCATACCCTAAATCAGTGTGGAGGAATTTTATCCCACTCTTCTTTCCCGCCAAGCTGAAGGACTTTGGAGCAAAAAATGGTTTGTTTGATGTCATGCTTCAACATATTATTAAACAAGACAGCAAGCCCAGATTTTGGCTGTTTTGCTCCAAACACTTTTTTTTTTTTCCCTGGCCCATTCAGAGGAGGATTTTCTGATATTTTTTGGATCACTGTATGACAAAGAATTATGAACTAGATGAGGTTCAATGACTTCACTTGTATTACATTAATGTAAACTATGGTTAAAAATAGCTTAAAGTAAATAATAATCAAAATAAGTTTTGACTGCTTCCTAATGTTTTGAATCATGAAATCTACCCGAGTCCCCCATAAGATTTTAAAGTGGTGTCATGTTTTTTTTCATGTAAGCTAAATCTAATAATTTTCTAAGAAAGAGAAGCAGAGCTCTTCGATAACCTGTTGATGTGATTGATACTTGTGATGTGTGTGAGGGTGCAATGAAACTAACGTGCTGCATGTGTGGGGGAGTGTGAGGAAGATAGGGGGGTCTGCTCTTTATGGCTGCAGGCGAGATATGACAGATTGGAGGCCAAACCACAGGCCCTATCAGGTCTCTGGTGAGAGCCTTGGGCATCCACAGTTCAAAGTCCAGAGTGAAAAAACATTTGAAGCAGATGCAACTCTGGATGACTGAGAGGCTATCTAATGTTTGTGAGGAAATCCATGGGGAAACTGAGGTTGGAACAGTGAGAAGGAATAGGAGGATTTAGATAAGGATATTGAAACATGATAAAAATGGGGAAAAGTGCATTCAACGTGGTCTGTAAAGAATGGAGAAGCAGAATTAAACTAAAAACCAGGAAGCTTAAAAGCTTTGTTTTACTAACAAGTCTTTGCGAAACTTGTAGACCTTTATCCCTCTCCTAAGTTTAAGGATTATGTACTTATAAATTACATGGAATATTTGAGTGAAGCTTGAAAATGTAAACAAGTTGGCTATTTGTAAGTATCTCCTCGGTTTAGTGCTTTGACATTTTGACGTAGGGAATTTTACGAGTGATCTTATCTGCAGCCACATGCTAAATGGCCTGCATTTATATAGTGGTTTGTCAAGTCAGAGGACTTCACAGCACTTTATATTACATTCAGTCATTTACCCATTCATGCAAACACTGATGTGCATTTCTATGCAAACTCACACAGAAGTCCATGTGTCTGCCAGTTTCTATAATACGCCTCACATTAATCTCTGTCCTGCTACTGTTTTTCAGCATTTATGTATTCATGTTTCTCTAAGCAGTCACTTCACAGATATTTGAAACCACATCTAACTAATTACAATTTACCCCTTCAACGTCCTCTTCCTGGAATTTGAAAGCTGCCATGTAACTGATAGCACTTCAGTGTGTTCTGTCACATTTTCCTTTTCTCTATGTTGTGGGTATGTCACTATTTCTTTATAGTGCAAATATATCCATGTCCTTATGCAACATTGTAACATTGCAACTGACTTTAATATGTATTTCATGGGATTATGCATAAGTGATAGACCAAAATAAAATTCTGGATAATTTTGAAACGTAAGGAAATTAATTCACATGTTGAAAATAAAAATCTGAAATTACAAACATTGGTTTGTATTCAGCACCCATGTGGCAAGGGTTTTTAAAGCTACCTTTCGCTGCTGTCATGTTCGAGGTTAGTGAAGAACCCAATTACAGAGATTTAATGCAGAAGTTCTTTAATAACAAAGTGATGAGGACAGAGCAAACACAGGATGGGCAGGTCATAGGAAACATGCAATACAAAAAAAAAGAATCCAGTAAAACACTAAAAACCAGTAATCTTAGAGAGTCTATAAAATGTTATCACCATCTTGTATGGTTCAGCCTGTTGTTGCTTTTACAAATCTGATTTTATCAACAATTTGTACAAAGAAAATTTTTACAAATTGTACATTTAACAAAATGTACAAAGAAACCATTTAATGTCAAAGTAAAAACTGTTTCCCACAAAATTAGTTACAAATATTTATTATGAGAAAAATGGTAATGCATAAATATTTACTCCTTTCAAGTCTGCATTTAGTAGATGTCCTTTTGGATGCAGTCACAGTACAGAGACTGTGTGGATAGATCTCAATCAGGCTTGTGCATCTGGACTAATGTGGATTACTGGGAACTTTTTCTGAGTAATGTTTTTCTTGCCTTGCCTGTAAATAACGGTGGATGACCCTTAGAGGTGGTCAACAAGAAATACAAATGATATCACAATATTTTTTTGGTTTTTATTGTGACGCCACACATTGTGTATAGTATTTTTAAATTCATATATATATATATATATATATATATATATATATA
>CAEGAE010089758.1:0-11426 GCA_903067095.1 Girardinus metallicus | reverse complement strand
ATTAGTTTATATGTGCAATCTTAGTCTTTTATGTATGCGTGTGAGAAAAATTGCATATGTGTGTGACATTTTAATAGTGAGTGAGAGACAAAACATAGTTTTTGTCGTAAACGGCCCCTCATATTTAACATCTGCATTCGTTACACACAGAAACATCTACCAGCTCTGTAACGTCATGATGCTCTTTGCCACCATTTGTTGCGACCGGGGTGATATGAATTTATTTTCCGGTATTTTCAGTAAAGCTACGCATCTAAAGCCGCCCGCAGTGTTCAGTCTATCCGTTTATCTGTATAAATAATCCTGCCGTGCTTGTTCCCACCGTTTGCTCTGAACCAGCAGCTCCAGGAGAAAAGCTGCCGTCATTTTAAGATGCTTATTGGTCCCCTGGAAAAAGACAAAAACCCGGACATTACCACGACTCAATAAAATCCTCTCAGGCCGAACTTGAAAACTGGATCTTATGCTGCTAACACTTAGCTTTCGTCAACAACTCAGGCGGAAGTGAGAGAGTAAATAAAGTCCCGGCCGGAACACGGTGCGCTGAATAATAAAACATAATATAACGAGGCTTCGAGGCAGATCAGTTTTCCTTGAGAAATTTTAATAATCGAGGTACTCGAATCACTCCAGGAATCGTTTCAGCCCTAAAAACAACATAACAAAATAATAACACCGCATGAAAAGTTAATCTTTCCCTCCTTTTATCCTCATCTTAACCTTCATTCCTGCCTATACTGCCTTCTTCCCTCTTACCTTCCTAAAGTCTTTTATTTCTCTCTCCCTTTCATCCTTGTTTTCTTCCATCTGTCCATCCCTATATCTTTTATTTCTTTTTTCCTCACTCCTAATTTTTCTTCTTTCCTGCCCTTCCTTCTTGTATCCCCCCTTTCTTGTTTACTCTTTCCTTTTGCATCCCTTTTTCCTTCAGCCTGTCCTCTCTTATTTTTGTCTTTCATTCATTATATCCAACTCCAGTCCTTCTTTCCTGTGTTGTTCTGTCTTTTCTTTCTGTCACATCTCCCTTATGTCCTTCTATCCTTTCTTTTTCATATCTATTTGTTCTTTCTTTCCTCGTTTCCTTTCTCCTGCTTGTCTCTCCTCTAATCTGTCCTTTTTTTAATTTCTGCGTTGTTTCCTTGTGTCCTTTCTTTGCTTGTTTCCAAGTTATCTTTTCCTGTGCAATAAATTTGTAGTTAATGTTTCCATCTTTTATTTTAAAATGTCAGTGAAGGACTAAGAACTTTGCAAAAATCGGGGATTTTCACATGAACTTTAAGAATGCCAGTATATGTTGGCGCTGTAAGGATTTCTTTGCACAAGGGCAGCAAATCAAAGTCTGAAAACTATGCAATCAGTTTTTTTTTCTTCAGAAATGTTCCTTCTTTAATGCTGCATCTAGAATATGTGAATAGTTCTGTGCATGCGCATAAAGTACCGTAGTTTTAATAAGTTTCTTCTTCTTCCTCCACAGCATGTTGTTTTCCTGGTTAAATATTTTGTGGCCTGGCTGATTCCGGACGTTCCCTCTGACGTGAGGGCTCGGGTAAAGAGGGAGCGCTTCCTCGTCCAGGAGTATCTTCACAGCTATGAAGTTGATAAGCTGAAAATACAGCTCAGCCAACAAGGAGACAAGGAGTGCACCTGTACGCCAATGATCTACCCGGCTTTACCCAAACATGAGGTGCTGTCGGAGGTCCTCTAGCGCAGGGAGCGGCTGGTCAGTCTGTCTACTCACCTGCTGACTGTGGATTCACCGGCTTTAAAGACCAAAACTCTGTGCATGCTGATGATTTGACACGCTTGAATTTAGACATCGCTCTCGTTTATGTCTTCTTGTGAAGTTAAGATTTCCAAACTTTACTGTATTCAAACAATAAGCCGCACTGTGTCTTTAAGAGACCGCTCACTATTGTTTTAAGGCAAGGCTATTTAAAGTGCCACCAAAGAGTTGCCTTAATATCAACGCTTATTTCTTAATTGTTTAATTTTCATGAGGATTTCTGCAGTTCTCTGTGTTTATATCAGCTTATTTTTAACCATATTTGCTTTGATCAGTTCATCATCGTTAAGGTCACTGCGCTGATAATTTTAACAAATTATGTAAAATCCATCAGGCTAATATCGATTGTTACTCTTAATTTCACCTCTTTATTTTCCCCAGGCCAAAACCTGAGATGTGAAGCAGCTTTTTGTCCTGGAGGGAAATCAGTGCTGCTGTTTTGACTGTGACTAAGGACAGATTTGATCCTGCAGAGGCCAGTTTTTGAGCTGTGGTAGCAGCAGCTGTTTAGCACTGAATGTGTACACAGCGATGAAAGGATAAGAGCGCTCTCTTTTTAAATTTAAAAAAATGTTTTTTTTGTGTGTGTTTACCACACACCAGTGAATGGAAGCCCGTGTTTGCGTCGTTACACAAAGCCCATCAGCCAGCGCCTGCGTCCATCCCTGTTTCAGCTTTCCTCAGAATTAAAGACACATTTTCCTTTTATTTTGCACAAAGCACTTGAATTTATGCAACTACCAATACATGAACATATATAACTTATCATTATCGCGACACTAAGACTTTGTGATCAGTGTTTTAGTTATCTACCTTTCAGTTTGATCGAACTTTGATATTTATATATATATGTTTTTTTTATTTAAGGATGCGGATTTGGTTTAGAACCTATATGAAGGACATTTCACATCATTTGTTGCTGCCTAAATAAAAACATGCAGAACATTTCTGTTTATTGAAGGACTTGAATCAGATGTAAAGTTATTGAATCTGTAGGTATGTTTGAGATGATATCGTGTGTAAGTTCTCCTCTCTCTTCCAGTTTGCCTTATCTACGCTGTGGGCTCTGCTGACCACTATGCCTTAAAACATCTCATTCAGTTTTCCTGTGGTTTTACTTTTCTACCTATTTTTTTTCCCCCCCAAGTTTTCTGCCACTATATTTGAGTCAGGATATGTTTTTGATCATTCTTCAGGCAAAAGTAAACTTGTTTACTGTATTTTTAATGGTAAATGTTCATGTTTTTATTTGTTTATGTTCATTTTTATATGAATGTCCTCTATCCAATTATATGAGACAACAAAAATAAATCTCCGAGCTCAGATGGTGTTGTCGTTTGTTGTTCAGATTCTTGACTTTTTTGGACTTGATATTATGACAAAACAAGCAGAACTATTACGTTACCTGTTTACGTAAATGGCTTTCTCTCCTGTTGCAGTCACAACATCATATGATTTCAGCAATTATTGTACAGATTTTGCAACTGATTCATGGAGAACTTCAAACTCTCCCACAGGAAACCCACTCTGTGTTTGGAAACCACAGCTACAGACCCCAGAACAGATGGCCAGATTAAAAAAAAACACATAACTATTCAGTGTTTGTTCACACTTTTGGAGGAGGTTCAGGGGGGTTACACCTCAAAATGCTGGCAGGGCTGGTTGTGTTGGCATCAGAGGTCAACAGGACAAAGACAAGGGGAGAACTCGGGTCCAGGCAAATTGTGAGGAATTACCTAGTTATAGATTTATGGACAATAGTACAATAGATAATCAATTATCTTGATCTATATTATAAACTGTGTAATATCAGTTAAATTACATGAATCACGAATTGCAGTAAATAATTTTGATCTGGTTTCAACCCTTTTTCCCAAAAAAACACATATAATGGTCTCAGTGATTCTAGAAGTTACCTTGATTTATTAAGAACAAGGTAACTTCTAGAATCAACCCTTCATTTCCAAAATAGTACAATTCAGCAAAAAATTTTACTTTGTCAACTTGTGAATGAATTTAATATGTAAATAAACTGACCATGTGAAGAATCCAAAGTTAAATTGAATGTTTTGTTGTTTTTACCCAACAGCAAATGTCACAGACAATACATCTCTGATTATTGTTTGCAGAAATGGTGGATCAACCACTTCTTTTCGCTTACGTATGAAATATGTCCTCAGTGCATCAGTGGCTCTTTGTTTTTTTTGTATTTTTGTTTTCGCAAACAGAATAAAGGTTTCATAAACCTTAAATTGTGTTGAACAGTCAGGGAAGGAGGGAAACATGAGGGCTAAACAGATCGCAGGAGACGCCCTGAGGAAACTACAGGTATAAAGGAGTGATTTAATTTTATTTCACATTATTTCCTATTGTCTTGGGGGAAAAAAACACTATGCCAACAAATGTCCTTATTTTTCTTAAATCTTCTTCATGGAATTGATCGTCTAAATATTTAAGGATCAGATTATTTCCCAGGAGAATGGTTCCCTTCCACCATCAGCTGGGGACGGTTTTAATAATTAATGAACAGAACATGTAACACTGTAAAACCAACAGATCCGACTGTAATAATTCAGATTGATGAACTTCATATCAGTTGATTTACGACCACAGAGGTAAACATTCTCCTCTAGCGCATGCAGCTGGTCAGCTTGTTAAAGTCACCAAAACAGAGTCTAGTAATAAATGTGCCTATTCTGTATTACTTCTGTTATTTAATCACAATGACAACTTATTATTTATATTGTCATTGGGCTGTAGAGTAATGCCATAATTGTTTAATAATGGTAGTTTGTATTTACTATTTCATATTTTACTGCTTTAAATTAGTTAAAAATGTTCTTGGATTACTTTACATTTTAGTTTATTCACAATGTTCACTTGGAGGTAATAAAACATATTTTTGGTTTTGCAGTTTTGCTTTTGTAAGCAAGTCAAAGACAGCATGGCTGCCATTTTTTTATATAAGTAAGGGAACAGGTGCAGAGAGCCTATAATCAGCGGAAAGCAGCAGAGAATGGATCTTTGTTTGTTGCTTCCCAAAACAGAAAAATAAACTATAAGTTGTTGAGAAGCAGAATCAAGAGCTTCACTCAAGAGAAGTTGCCAAATATTTTGTTGGATTGGTTGGTTTAAGTCTGAAGAAACATGAACATTCAGCAGCCTGATTCCTCTTTCATCCTCTTTGATCATCTGCTTGGTCACACACTGATGTGGGATGACGACCCATTTTTCATCTGGCATTTGCTCAAAGTCAGACAGTTTGGTTATGTTGGTCATTCTGGCAAGAATTCTTTGTCAAGAGCAAATTTTCACAAGTGTTTCCACTCACAAATGTTTGATGTGGGTTTGCCCAGGGCGCCAAATAGGCTAGGACCGCCTCTAGGTGCTTTGTGCAAAATGTATAAGTCCAATGCTCCCGCTCCTTACATATAACCGTATAAAGGTGCTCCAAGAAACAATGGCAAGAAATTATTTTAAAATAAACAACAAATCAACCAAACTCATATTTATTTCTGTTCTAAAAGTTTACCGGATGTGAATTATCGCCACATGCAGGTCAAATGTTTTCGAGTGAACTGATTTAGATCTCATCTTAAAAAAAATAAAAAATAAAAATCACTTCCAGCTCAGTTAGACACGAGAAAAGGACGGCGGTCGATTGTTCCCGCTGACAGGTTTTGAATTTCTATAATTGAATTAGAGGCGCGGAGCAGAGGGAGGGATGGAGGGAGGGAGGAGCCGCTGACAGGTAGACGCGCTTCGTGCTCCTTCGTGATGCTGAGATCCTCCTCCGGCTGCTGCCACACCGGAGATCCTCACCTCAGATAGGACCGGGAATCCTCCCCTCATCACATCTCAAATAATAATCTTGCTTTTTTTTTTTTCTCCCCCCATCCCCTCTGCGTTGCTGCTTTCGAGAAGATCTTTAAAAATGGCACCTCACGGATTAAAATCGCGCAAATCACCATCGGACTTATCTGACTGCTGTTTGGTGACTGTGAATCCCTCTCTTTCCGGCTGAGCGTTGTTCCTCCTTGTTTCTCCATTTTTTTCTCTCCCCCTCTCACAGCTCCTCTTTTCAGGACATCGAGGCGTTTTCTAACGCAAAGAAAGACGCGCAATATTTGGAATAACATCGTACCAATATGCTCTTTTATGCTGCACTCCCTTTTATCATAGTATCTTAGGGTTTCATTTTGAAAAGACAACTTGGAAATGGAGCCAGGGAAGGAGAAGGCATTCCCCATCAAAGAGGAGGTTAAACAGATCGCAGGAAAGGCCCTGGGGAAACTGTACAGGTAAGAGAAAGAAGTGATTTAATTTAATTTCACTGTTTCTTATTTTAAAATAATAATAATAATAATAATAATAATAATAAAAAAAAAAACCTTCCAAACACTGATGCCCGCATAACTCCCTCTCGTTCTTAAATCTTCTCACTCTTAGAATATAGTGACAGCAGAGTCGTGTGGCCCGAATATTTAAGGATCAGATTATTTCCCAGGAGGACGGTCTCCCCTCCACCAGCAGCTGGGGGTGTTTTTAATAATTAATGAAAGAGAACGAGTCGTGACACAAAGTCCTGGAGATGTCTGTAATACCCACGAATAATTTCGGATCGATGAACTTCATCCAATCATAAGAGAAAGCGGGGAGAACAGTCTGTTTCAGATTCTTGCATATTTACAAAGCTTTTCTTTTTTTTCTTCTTCTGTTTAAAACGGAGCGAAATGATAGTGTTTTTAAAACAGAGCCAAAAAAAAAAAAAAGAAGCAGTTTTGCTGAATTAATTTGTTTTATTTCGCAGTTTTAATGTAACATTTTCTCCCTGCGCAGGTCTCTTTCCTTCGTGTTTCATGTCGAAATTGTTGAATTTAAAACTGCAGCGCAGAAACGTGACTCGTTACCGATAAAAAAGGCCCATATATACCGAATGAGGCCTTCACATCCAACCGGGTCGTAGGAAATTACACCTCAGGTTTTCTGTGGAGAAATTCATCTTTGAGTAAAAGCAAGGGCTTATTACAAAAAGAAGTAAAATAGTAAATAATAATGAAAACGGCTGAAATTATATCCAAACGAAGGATATTGATGATGATGATGCTGCATTGCGGTATGAAGGTCGGTATTTTTTTTCCCCTTTACAGCAAGAAAACGAAAATAATGTTTTGATTTTATGGAATCAATTGAAGCGGAAATGCATATTTTTAGAGAGAAAAACGATAGTTTATCCCCTTTGATGCGTTAAGGATGGATAGAGAACACATCCTTGAAGAAAAAAAGGCTTTTATTTTCCTTTTTTCTCAATAAGTCAGCAAGAAAAATAGTTTTTTTAAAATACCAAATCAAATTCTGATCGTTTTGTAGTAATAATAATAAATTCCAGCATTAGTCCTGTTCTTGATTTAACGCCTGTATCCATAATAAAAAGCGTATGTAACCTAAAAAAAAAAAAAAAAAAAAAAAAAACGAGCTCATGCTGTTATATAATCGCCTTGTTGGTGCAGGAGGCTGGAGAAGCGGCAGCAGACAGGTGAGGCCATCGAGCTGACGGAGGATGGGAGACCCAGGGAGGACCAGGAGCGCAAGGCTCCGCTGTGTGACTGCACCTGCTTCGGGCTTCCGCGCAGATACATCATCGCCATGCTGAGCGGGCTCGGCTTCTGCATCTCCTTCGGGATCCGCTGTAACCTGGGTGTGGCCATCGTCAGCATGGTGAACAACAGCACGATCCATCAGAACGGCAAGATCATCGTCAAAGAGGTGCTAACTCCGCCCTCCTGCACACCAGGGAGCCCCTTCCTGTCCGATAGGTGATGGTGGGGCCAGAGCCTGTAGACCGTTCATTTTATTTTATTTTATTTGATCTAGTTTCTTTTTACTTACTTACAGTTCTTACACATGCAGAAAATAGAGAAATGTTTTTTTCTTTGTTTTCTCCTATTTTTCCTCTCACAAATGAAGTAAATGAATTTCTCCGCTTCTTGAAATACTTACATGAAATGTACAAAACGAACGGTATTTTTTATTTGTATATATTTTTTGTCTTTATTTTTTAAGAAAGCACAATTCAACTGGGACCCAGAGACTGTGGGAATGATCCATGGCTCTTTCTTCTGGGGCTACATAATAACTCAGATTCCAGGAGGCTATATTTCCTCCAGACTGGCTGCAAACAGGTAAAAACACTGACAATTTCTACCACCAGGCTTCAGTTTGTTGCCAATTGCAGCCTTAATTTTAAAAGCAAAAATGTTTGCATGTAATCAGTAAAATTTGTAGTATCAGGTTGCATACATTTTTGTGGGGGATTTGGTATTTTACTTAATAATTCCAAGTAAAATGAATGCAAATTCATCACACAAATCTGATCTAACTCAGAAGTTCTTCATTTTTACTAAGTTGACAGTCAGTTTTAATAAAAATCATAGACTTAATGTTCAACACCATACAACACACAAGAATAAAGGTTGGTTGAAGCAACAATTTCAGTTAATTTAAAAAAAATGCATAAGACTTGTTACCAAATTATGTGGTTAGAGTTTAACCATTGCAAAACATTACCATTAAAAACCAAAACATGTGAAGAATGTAATGGATAATAACTTATAAATCTGTTTTATAGTGCACTAAAAAACAAAGATATAAATGTTGGGTTGGGAGCAAACCAGCAGATGAACTGGGGATTTGGTTCATGGCCGCCAGGCGTGCCTCCTCATGTTAATGAGCTCCCATGGGACGGCCGTGTCTAATCCTTTATGTTGGGACGCATGGCAACCGCACCAGCCAAAGCCTTGTGTGAAAATCTGTTTCTAGGTAATGATCGCAGTACAATCTCAGTGGCTGCGGAGCCAACATTATTATTTCACTGACGAGCCGGTTAGCCAGCTGTTAGCTGAAGGAATCGAACAAATCTGCAACAGGGACATATGACGAAGAAGATGAGAAAATGAAAAAAAATACATATATAGCAATTAAATGTAAAATGACATTTTTAGGAGAGTATGGTGTCTTTATTTGTTAATTTGATTTTGAATGGCTTGTTGAAATAACATACAGATTTTGAATGATCCTACGATGCCATCTGAGCTCTCTGATGCCTTTTGTTGTATTGGCAACAGAGAACAATGTCATTTTTTCGCTGTTTTTCAACTGACACATGTTCAGACGGTGTGATGGTTTTATTTTAGTTTTTTAACCAGCTACAATGTTTTTGTCCAGGGTTTTCGGTGCTGCCATTGTCCTGACCTCCATCCTGAACATGTTCATTCCCTCTGCCGCCCGTACGCACTACGGATGCGTAATTTGCTTAAGGATACTGCAAGGCTTGGTGGAGGTATTGACACACAGTTTGTACATCTCTTTCTGACCTTTAAAGCTCTTTGAATTGTTGCCTCATTATCAGGATGAGAGCTTTATCTGAGCCTCATAGTGAACCACGGAAACCTTCTGCTTTCTGTTTGAATTTGACCGTGGAATGAGTCCTATTATGATGGAGCTCCATTCATGCTACTGTACACAGATTGATCAGCAAACAGCATTGGAGCTATGAATAGCAGGGCTCGTGTCTAATGGTTTTCCGTGCTGAAACAGCTGGAAACATGCCGAACAAAAGAGATAACATAAAAACCACTTGATGCAGCCGCCTCCCTGGGCTCGAGAAGGGGTTTCATTTCAGGAGAGAGAGATTTGCTATTATCAGATTGAAGGTCAGCCTCTTTTGTCATGTTGAGCTGCACACTGTCATTTCAATAGCTGCTCGTGAGCATTGAGGGAGAGCGAACTGCCTGTGTTCAACGCCACAACTTATTACCACAGATTAAACATTAGCATTTCAGGCAAGCCCCAGCAATTTGTATCTATCAATAGTTGATTGTATGCCACTTAGTGTTTAATGAAGATTTAATGGGAACAATTCAGTTTATTTATTTATTTTTTTCGTGAAATGGAGAGTCGACTTGAATTTGCACTGGATTATTAGTCCTGATTAGAAAGGTCGGCTCGAATGCATGTCAGTGTGTTTGTTATTAGCTTCAGTTTGCTCTGGAAGGCTTTCACCAACTAGAAAGAGACTGTGTCACGCAGGGGGTAATTGAGTGAAGGTATAAGAACAGTCTAGTTAAAGTGCCTTGCTAAAATATTTGTACCACTTGAACTTTTTAACCTGTTGTCACGTTCCAACTACAAGGCTTAATGTGTTTTGTTTGGATTTTTGTGATAGTACAAAACAAAGGAGCACATCATGTTGAAGTGGGAGAAAAATTAGGCTTTTATTTGCAAATAAAATCATTTTCCTTCCATAATACTCTATGTTGGTCTATCAAATCCTGATAAAATCCACAGAGGTTGTGGTGAAAACTTAAAATATGGAAAGGTTCAAGAGGTGTGAATACTTTTGCAATGCGCTGTAATAAAAAAAACATGTTTTATCACTTTGCAGGGAGTGACTTATCCAGCCTGCCATGGCATATGGAGTAAATGGGCCCCACCGTTGGAAAGAAGTCGTCTGGCAACTCTCTCCTTTTGCGGTACAAAAATGTAACACTTATTGTTTGTAACTAAATCTGGATTGTTGGTTTCACACTGATTATATCAGTACATCAACTCTGAGATGCAAATACGGGTTTAGAATTACACGAGGCTGTTCCGGAAGACGTTTAGCTTGTTGTGTGTACAACCAACACAGGCAGGATCAAATTCTGCTTGTTCATGACGTTGTGCCTTGTTCAGGATCGTACGCTGGTGCAGTGGTGGCCATGCCTTTGGCTGGGGTCCTGGTGCAGTACACAGGATGGTCTTCAGTCTTCTATGTGTACGGTGAGCATCACTCTCACTGCAAACCTTTGCCAAAACATTCAGAGAAAAGGCAAAGGTTTTCTTAAATAAAGTGAGTTGCTGAAACATTACACCAAGCATTTTTGAATTCTGATGCGATAATTTTGCAATGGTGTTGTTAATAAACCGTGATGAGGTGACAATTTATGGCTCTAATATTTCTTGACTTGCAAGGCCTGAAAACATTGTGTGCCATTTGTTATCCATAACCCCGGTCAGTCTGCGTTTGCAGTAATTTTCTCTTGTTCTGGTCAGGAACCTTTGGAATATTCTGGTACATGTTCTGGATTCTGGTGTCGTACGAGAGCCCGGCGGAGCACCCGACCATCACAGAAGAGGAGCGCCGCTACATTGAGGAGAGCATCGGTGAAAGTGCCCAGCTCATGGGCGCTGCAGAAGTGAGTTCTGGCCCAATTGGAGTCATTGTTTCTGTGCGGGCCATTTCCAACTGAACGTGTGTTTGTTCTGATTCTGCAGAAATTTAAGACCCCCTGGAGGAAGTTCTTCTCCTCTATGCCTGTCTATGCAATTATTGTGGCCAATTTCTGCAGGAGCTGGACTTTTTACCTGCTGCTCATCAGCCAGCCTGCATACTTTGAAGAAGTTTTTGGTTTTGAGATCAGCAAGGTAAACAACAACTCCTTTTTATATCAACAGCCCTGAAAATTCATAAAAACACATTTATTCTGTCAAACATACCTCAAACTAAGATAAGTGTAAAGTAAAATTAGAAATTTACTCATGACGACTGCCCAAAATTACAAGCTACTGGTATTGTTGTAATTTTAAAAATATCTAACATATA
>CAEGAE010089753.1:0-11257 GCA_903067095.1 Girardinus metallicus | reverse complement strand
TATGTCACTAAAGCCAGTTGTTCCTTAAATTCATCCAACTGCCTTTCTGTGTCATTTAAACACCCCACTGTGCTCCTGTAGCTGAACCTATTGGCCCATTCACCTAAAATACATAATGCCCTTCTCTACTGTGTTACACAAGCTGCATACTGCAAGGATAGAGCAGGGATAAAAAGATGTTCAGAAGCACTTCAGTTTGCCCCACCTGCACCACTCACCTTTACTCTTTGAATCCTTGACATTTCAACTTTCTACCCAGTTTGTTTTAGGTCATTCTGTCAATTTCCAGCTTTCCATTTCAATCACATAAACTCACTGTGGTGGAAGCCTCTATCGCTACATCCTATGTGTTTGTCTTCTTGGAGTTTCGATGAAACTATCTATTTCTAAAGTAGACACCTGCCCTACTTCTCCTTCTGACGCAGACTATCGACCAGAAGGTACAAAGGGAAAGGCGTTGTGGTCAGAGAATAGCAAGATGTTGGATGACAGATCAACAGAGGAAAATGAAAGAGTTGTTGATGCAGACTGCTTTATTTTAACAGGAGAAAAGATGAGCATTTCTAATGTTTTTGGTGGTCTGACTGGATGCCAGTCACCATCTCTAACATATACCAAAAAGGTTAGGGAGGATAAATTATGTTTTAGTTGGCCTGGTTACATCCCACAACTGGCGCAGAAGGACCAGTAAAGACGTCTTTAATGCCACATCATCGGTGTTGACAACTTTCTCCATGATGTCTCTTTTTTTGCACAGACTTTAAGACGGGAGATTGTCCCTAATTTCAAACTGACCTGCCCGTAAGGACATTAATAAATTCCAAAAAAGTTGGTACTTTGTTTAAAATGAAGGCTCTGAATAACATTGGTGACTTGCCGTTTGATTTTTACCTGCTTCTAAGGTACTCTGCTTAGTGTACCATGTATTCTGCTCTCAAGCAGACAATGCAAAAGGTGAATATCAAGCTATCAGTTCCTGACTTTAAGTCCAAGCATGCTTGGGTTATGCAATACGACAACGGGCCAAAGTTCATAAGCAATCCACTTCTGAATAGAGATAGGCACCAACAACCCTTGCAAAACCAGTAGGGATGAGCGTGTTTGAAAATGGATGGATAGATGGCATTTAGCTAATTTGGGAATGTGCTGTTTTAGGACTATGTCACTATTATGCAAATTAGCTGCTGCTAGCCAAGCTCCCCCAGTTCAGTGTTTATATTGGCACCTCAGACATGTGAAAATGGCAATAAGCAGATGCATAGTGGTATAACCACACATCTTTGACTCATATGTGTTAGTGTTAGCTTGTGCTAAATGACTAATCGTGTTCACACTGAACAATATGAAACACACAGGACATCATTTTGTACTTGCATCACAATCATCTGCAGATTTGTAATGAACAGTAGGACCAGAACCTTACTTCAGTCAAAGTCTTTTGGCAAATCCTACCATACGCTGTTGGTAGTTTTCAAAGTGGCTTGTGCAAACTACAACTTTCATTGGTAATATCACAGGGACATTGCAAGCAAAAATGAAACTGAGCCACGCAGCTCTGTTCTACCTGACTGGGTGAAAATGCAAGGACCCATGCTCTGTATTGCAGCCAACAACAAAACATTTTCATTTTCAAGCAGCCATTGCAGAGTTAGCTTAATGTCTTGAATGAATTGGGAGGAGCTCAATTCATTCAAGTTTGTGAGGTGCTGGGTTTGGCTTATCATTGCAAAGTAACAAAATTGTGATGCAACAATTTAGAGATTTTTGAGACAGGCCTCAAAAATCTGTGCAGAACTTATTCCCAAAAAAACATAAGGATGTTCTTTTTTGTTTTGTTTTTTTTCTGCTCACTGATGGAAAAAACTCCCAAAACATCCCATCATATTGAGATAACTAATGAAAATAATTTTTAATAATGAGATTAAAAAATTGTCAGAAACATGCTTCCATAATATTGCTGTCTCGCATAGGCAAAATATTACTATCAGTTAAAAAATTAGATTTTTTGTGGTTTAATTTTTTTTTTTTTTTAAGCAGCATCTTTTGCTCCTGCCTGAAACGACAAACAATAGCTTCTCACCCTTGTCAGACGAGTATGGGGAAAGACTGCCATCTAGTGGAGAAAATATACAATTACTAGTTTTTGACCATACTGGATTTTCAAACTGTTGGCTTAGAAAGAAATAAGGGGGCCTGCAATAGGGCCTCTGTTACATAACTCCAGAACAAAAATGGCATCATTTTGGTTGATACTCAAAAACACTTGCATGATTTTCCAAAGCTAATGTGCTCGTGTGAGCTAATGTTAAGTTTTTGAGTTTTTTTCTTGACATCTCAACGCTCATGTGGCTTCAACACGTGTCTGGAATTTCCTTTGACAGCCCCACTGAGCAGCTCCTTGGACTGAAAAACAAAAACGGCAGATTTTGTTGAAAAGTCCCTGGGTCTGTTCTTATGTGAGGCTGAGCTCACGTGAGGCGGAATCTGAATGGAGGCCATGCACATGTTAAATGTCAGTTTGTTGAGGCGTGGGGGAGGCTCTGACTGGGAAAACAGATTACTGTAAATGTTGACTTACAGGGCTTTGCAGAAGTTTTTCACTCATGGTGTTCCACATTTTTTCATCTTATGACCACAAACTAGGAAACTATTAAGAAAGAAAAGCAAAGGCACCCACTGTATCGGGAAGTACTGCAAAGATCAGCAGCACATGAATGTGTAATGTATGCAAAATTTCAAGGTGTGATATTTACCTTTTTTTTTTCTCTCTTCATGTCATGCACACAGGTTCATCTCCCGTATTCTAGTTTGAATCAAAATAATTTCCGTCTTCACAGACTGTAAAGAATGCTTGGGGGAACAGTGGATTGCACTGTTGTCAAAAGATCCTGGGTTAAAATGCTAGCCTGGGCATGAAATATACATGTACATGCCTTTGCATGCATGGATTCCCTCAGAAGGTTAATTGGTCTCAATAAATCACCATGAACCTCGTCCAATGACCACTGGAGAGAGGCACCAGACTGCCTGCAACCCATGCTTTATACACAGTTAAGTGGACAATAGTCATAGACAGTTAAGTGTGGGTCAATAATAATAAAAAAAACATGTAATAATTGTAATGTAACAAAAAAGAATATTTGAAACCACTGTAATCATTTAAAATACATATATGTTTTTAGATGCTCCTCTGTGGCAAATGAAGGCAAGGTAAAACTTTGAAGTTGTTTGGAAGTTTATTTGTCAGACACGTACATTAGACTAATACCTTGCATATGTACGTTAGGCCCTAAACACATATGCAAGACTGAAAAACCAACAAAGCTTTCAGAAAGCATGAAGCCATCTGTTTGTACAGTTGAAATACAGTGGAGAAAATAAGTCTTTGCGAAATAAAGTGCAAAAACTAGACTATGGGCTTTCAGAACAGTTTCTTTTTAAAATTCCAACCATGCAAAATTCGGTATCAATCAAACAAGCCCATCTTTCAACAGACATATGTAAATCTTTGAAATAACAGTATTAAAATAAAACATCAGATCGATCATCTTTGAGTTTTTGCATTTGAGAAAAGAATTTTAACACTTACACATAAGAGTTTCCATTTTTCATAAAACGTTTTTCATTGCTGTCCAGTCAATATCGACTAGTGTTTGGTCATCATTGTATTTAATATTACATATATAGACTATTCTACGTTAAGGGTTGCCAGGCATAAATGTAGCATTCATGTGCAGCCATGGTGACTTCAAAGACATTTCACAGGAAGATCTGTAGAACCTAAGAAACCAAGTAGTGATGATCCTTCCATATAACAAAATGCTGGCCTACTTAATATAATATTTTTAGCTTAAATGGTAAATGTTCTGTTACATGTGACTGAAACTAGCAAAGATCAGAGCACAAGTACATTCCTCAGCAGTAATTAAGGATGGATATAAGTGCTTTGTGCACAACGGGCAACAGAGAAAACAGTGTTGAATAGTTGAGTTACATATAGCAGATCTGTGTAATATGACCAATAATGATTTAAATCAGTTTAATCCAACTTTCAACTAAAGAGGCTGAGCCTCTTCTTCATGTAGAGAAAGGCGAGATATGTAGCTCCCCCAAGAACCCCGACCAGCAGAGTTGTGCCGACTATAACAGGAGCGTTCTTTCTGGCAACTCGGAACGCCGCAGGAAGGACAGCAGAGATCAAGATGTTGTTGACGTGGCCCAGGACCCTCCTGAAGGCCGGCCGCTCCACAACACGCTCGTAGTATGTTTCCACGTTGACCCGGCTGCCATTGCCCCAGTAGCGTCGGGAGAGGCCGAGGAACTTCAAGCGGTGCAAGGTGACCGCCAGAGAGACGTCGGCAATGCTGAAAAAGTCTCCGCACAGCCACGATAGTTTGCCTTCCTCTGGAAGATGGAAGAAGCATTTAAAGAGAAATAAAAAAAAAATGTTGATGCTAAATGTTGCTTACAGCGGTTGTTTTCTGACATACCAGGTGTTTCCTCTGCTCTCCTCTGCAATTCTGTTTCCACCTGGTCCATCACACTTTCCAGTTCATCCAGGAGCTTCTTAAGATACTTCATGTTGTCATGGTCAAACAACTTGGACTACAGCGATTAGAACAAACTTAGAATCCTGAAAAACTACCTGAGCAACTACTTTTTAGGCTCCTGTCCTTCCAACCCAGACAAGGAATTAGACCAGAGGATACTTACTTATCTAGCATCCCTGAACATGAGTACCTAGTTTATATACTTTGGATCAACATTATTAGATTATTTTTCTTCTTTTGTTCTTCCCTTTGGTTTGTTATTTTGTTCGTATTTCTTTTTAATTCATGTAAAGCACTTTGAATTGCCTTGTTGCTGAAAATGTGCTATTTAAGTAAAATTACCTTACCTTACCTTACAGAGACATTTGATTAGAGATGATTATGGAAACTATGTACCTTTATTCTACATTGCATATCAACACACTCTGAAAGAAATTAGGGCTTGAAATAATCAGTCTGACTGGCAAACTGTTCAGTAATGCCCTCATATTGAGAGTTTTTAGTTTGTATTATTATTATTAAGGCCAACTAAAGAAGAAATAGTTTCCAAACATTAATGTAAGCTGAGAATGATTTTTTTTAGACTTATTCACATCTGGCACATCAAAATCAATTACTAAATGTTTTGAATCTACACTCACTCAAAACTTGAGCGTAGATCAGAAAAAAATCTCTCCAGCTAATCATAGAAGCACAATTTTTTTTAGTTTAAGTTGTGACCCAGTTCAGACACAGTCAAAAAGAAGTAGAATAGAAAAAGTGATTAGTCAAGATGTCTGGTTCTAAATTCCATTTTTGCACATTTGGCACTTTGCTAATATTGTTATCCCAACTTACTTTCAAACGCCTCTGTTTTGCTATGTAAGCATCTTTAAGCTCCGGGTTCTGCTCAGCCAGTTTCGCCAGCTCCGTCTGCGTGTTTCCAATCTGTGCTGCCAAAAACAAACAGGCACGAGCAACGTAAGGTGTACTTCAAATTTCAGTGTGAAATCAGTTATTTTATGGAAAGATTATGCTGATGGAAGGCTCTGGTATTCACTCACAATGAGCTTTTAAGGGTATCTTTGAAATGTTCCTTTAATTAATTAAAAAATACTAGCAAATATAGAGCAATCTGACTGCAGTAAAAATTAGCAGGTTTGGAGGAGGCAAGGTAAAGCTTTCTGATTAAAGAACATTGTGCTGGCTGTCAGTGATGGGGACAGTGAAGCTTTGGGTTTGTTTTGTTGCTATTGGCACAGAGAGGCATTGCACAAAGTGGAGGGAGCGATGATCTCAATGTTTTAACCTTCCCTCAAATCAACATTTAAAAGGTTTAACATTTTATTTTGGTGAGTGTTTCAACAGGACAATAATCTCAAACACCTTTGATCCAGGAAACCAAACAATTTAAGTTAACTCTACCAGTTATCTCAAGAATATAGATCATATATCCTGTCAGAATAACATCATAAGTTTGTAATGTGCTAAGGAACCTTCAGTCAAATTTAAACAAGGATATGGATATTCCTATTACATGGTTCTAGAGGAGAGTATATAAATATAAATATACATGTATGTTGCTGCCCATGTGTACATTGTACAAAAATCCTTCCCAGAAAAGTCAAACTTATGCATCCACTTTTTGATTTCAAAGTTCATGTTTTCTGTTGTATATTTCTTTCAATCCCAAATAAATCATTAAAAGCCACCAACAGGTACAACATTCATGTTTATGATGAATTTTGTATGTTAAATTTTGACTTAAAGATATCAGTTTTAGTCTCAGTCTTTCTGAAATGTTATCAAATAACTTTTTCCCTCGACCCTTTAAATTAATAAGGATTACAAATATGTAAATTGCATGGCGAATTAAAAAGGAATTGTACAATACAGGGTGCAATATATGTAGGCAGGGAAATAACAAAAATAAGCAGCAGGAGTTTATTCTTTACTTGGTAGTATCCAAGTAAAGAATAACGTATGGCATCTATACGGTCTAAACCTTAAACTGCTCTGCATCTCAGGTTGCCTTACTTCGTATCGATGCAGCGGCATATGCAGGGATGTGGGAGTCAGCAGTGATCTCAGGGTGAAGGATACAGCCGTGCGTGTATGCATCCATGGGCAGCGAGTCTAGCAGCTCCCTGTAGTGCTGCACTCTGAGATAGTACCTGCTGCTCTCCTCAGGAAACAGCCTGGGAGTTCCCTCTGGAGACACACAGGCCAAGGAAACGGTAAAAATCTGGACATCAAAACAGAGTTTAAGAAAAGCTGACATCTTAACACAACAGATATTCAGTCACGAAACAAAACACTCTCATGATTGTTAATATACTGAAGGAAAACTAAGTACATCCTACGATTTCAAAGCTGCCCATTGTGGTCCAAGTAACCCATACTTATTCAGCCTTACTAATCTGAATTTAAACATTTGACATATTCTTATACAGGCCTTTAGAAGACGTGTGTGCAAAAAAGGCAGTTTAAAAATGCAGCGACGGAATGCTGACGATTGACGATGATATTTTGAAAAGATTCAGTGATTGAATATTTTCAAGTTTCAACTTAAGTAATCTCATACTTGCCTGATTTTGTTCATTTGCAGTGCAGAATCTTAAGAGCACATGGATGAATGCAAACCAAGACAAACATTAAAAGCAAATAAAAATAAACACATGCAGTTTTGAATAAAACTGAACAGAAAAGAGAAAAGTAGAGAAATGAACTAAAAGAAGCCAAATATTCTAACATCAGATGCGTTGCCGCTCTCTTTTTCAAACTTATCAGACATCCTTTCTGAAACTACTTAATTAGTAAATCTGGCCATAATTTAAATTTGGTATGTATATATATATATGTATATATATGTTGGTTTTTTTTGCAAAGTACTTTAGTCTTACCATAGCTAAAGTTATCCTCCAGATAATCCATGATCTGTGTTGGATCACAGATGACTTTATCGTTGTGGACCAGAACCGGCACCTCACCCGCGGGGTTCAGACGCATAAACCACGGCTCGTTGTGTTCACTGAGAGGAAGGCTCACATCATACTCCTCACAGCGTAAACCTTTCTCTGCTATGGCCAGACGCACCTAAATGATAAATGTAAGGGTCAGCAGAGATCTTCTCTTTTCATACCCCTGAAATAACTTAATCCGATATGCAACGATTTTAATTAATAAATGTCGCGAAAATATAACCTTGTCCTTTTAATAATATTTCAAAAATAATTTCGAGCCACGTTGTTCCAGTTCCGTTGTTGCAGCTGTCAATAAATCTGTACGAAGGAGCTGTCCACTGACATTTGGTGCTGAAACTTGATGACACCTACTCACCTTCTGAGAATTGAAGGACTGGGTCCAGTGATACAGCGTTAGTTTTGAGTCATTGTTACACAACACTGTGCCACTCTGTTGCGCCTCCTCTTCTGAACTGGCCTGTATAAGAGCTGCTTTCTCATCTTGGGTTTCAGAGCCGTTTTCCGACGCCATTTTATCTGTTAGTCTTACGAGGGGACAAGAGGATAGGAAGGCGCCACGTCAAGGTTCACGTTGTTGCACCCCCTGCTGGCCAGGCGTGGAACATGGAATAAAAATGAACACATTTTGTTTTACTTTAATTTTACTCCAGTAAGTAAGTAAGCACCAGCTAAACTCATTGAGCTCCAGGGTACTCTTTAACCCTTTTTCTATTTTTTAGTGAACAATATGAAATTTTACATTACAAAACTCAAATTTCAGCCATATCACAAATTTTAACGGTATCTGATTCATTATTGTTCTTCGATCTTGTCCACCAGTGACTATGTGTAGACAGCCAACAAACAGACAAAAAAATCTCCACACAAGGCTTGCTTTTCTTAACTGATCTTTTATAAGATTTTGTTGTTGTTGTTGTTGTTTTGTAACTGACATACAACAAAAGGGAGAAATACATCACAAAGTGTCACACTCAAATCAAATTGAATCCACAACATCGCATGTATTTTATGGTGGATTTATGTAACAAACTGTGCAGAGGAAAATTTACACGTTGTGTTCATTATTTTAAAACAATAAAAATCTGAATAGTGCGATCTGTATTTTGTATTTCTTCCCAAAGATATTTTTTTAAAATAGTTTTTAATAATGTATACGCAATAATAATCATTTTACAGCAGAGGGCGCACTATTCCTGTTCTTCTAAATGGCAACCATCTCTTGGGTTTTATCAGGCCTACAAAATACTAAATAATTAAGTTGATGGATCCAGCTAATTAAAGTTGCGAGTATGATGTATGATTTCCTTTGATTTTATTTTTGAGTCCCGTGGAAATTTTACTAGATTTAATACCACCAAGCCTTTTTTTAAGAATGCGCTCTGCTTAGTGCTGTCATCATAATTATACACTCATACTGTCTATTTTTAAAATAGTCAAAAAAAAAAAAATTACGCGTTGTTGGGCGTACAGCTACTGTCGACATTTATACCTGTGGCCTGCAAGGCGCGTCTTTCAAATGTGACACAAATATAGAGGTGCCTTATTTTGGTAGGGCTGAGGCGTCAAGGCTCTTCAGCGAGGGGTGGTAGCGCGACAGGCAGAGATGAGAGTGGGAGGTCCTTTGTGGCGTGACGTCGCGATTGGCCCGGTGCCTTTTTCTTCAGCAGGGTCTCCGTACCTCTCTCTCTCCCTCTGTGATCAGTGGGTGAGAGGGGGGAGACGAGCAACACACAGCGGAGAATCCGGGTGTGCGCCTCCGGTAAATAACCCCCACCATTCATACCTTTACTCTTACCATTACGCATGCCATTTGTATTACATATCGGTGTCTGGGTTTCCTCATCCTCTCTGATTTCTCGCTCCTCTCTAGTCATCATCATTATCATCATCCTGCTTGCCATCGTCCTTTCCATCACAGCGCCAGTTCTGGAACAGCCCACTTCGGTCCTGGAGACGCCCGAGTCTGCAGTAGCAGCAGCAGCAGCGCGATCTGCGTTTCCCCCCCCCCCCTAGCCTTTTATCTGAATGACGGGCGGAAGGTTTGACTTCGACGACGGTGGCACTTACTGCGGGGGGTGGGAGGATGGCAAAGCCCACGGGCACGGCATCTGCACCGGACCCAAGGGCCAGGGCGAATACGCCGGGTCCTGGTCACACGGTTTCGAGATCGTAGGGGTGTACACCTGGCCAAGCGGGAATACCTACAAGGGCTACTGGTCCCAGGGGAAGCGGCACGGGCTCGGCGTGGAGAATAAAGGCAGGTGGATCTATCGAGGAGAGTGGAGTCACGGCTTTAAGGGTCGCTACGGGGTCCGGCAAAGCCACAACACACCTGCCAGATACGAGGGGACCTGGAGCAACGGGCTGCAGGATGGATATGGGGTCGAAACGTACGGCGATGGCGGTAAGAACCCACAAGCGTCCTTGTGGCTTTAACACATCATGTGTTATGCAGCTTGTGTGTAGGTTGCTCAGAGTCAAACCAAGGGAAGCTGTAACAGGCTACAGGTCTGTGTAAATCTTCATTGGATGTGAGCTGAGATTGCGCGCTTCACTCTGCGGCCAAGTGCAAAATCCTCCCCTATGCCCCCAAAACTGTTTTTTAACTCATGTCTTTTGCGGCCTCCTTTAAAAAAAAAAATTAGAAGTGCATCTCATTTGACAACTACCGGTTGCTCCTCGCAGGCAGTGGGAGGAGTGAGACTCCTCTTCTGTGGCACCATGCCTGATGAAGAGGGAGATTGGACATCAAAGCAAATCAGCCCACTTAAAGCACAGTCTGAATATAAATGGTCTCCCTGTTATTCTCTTATTGAATATTCTATGTGGAACCATATTCCCAGCCAGCATGTACTTGTGGGGCCCCATATTGACTTTGCTTAGGCTGAACTGGTACAGTCTTCCGGGGCTTAGAATTGGGTTTCTCCTATGAGAAAGCATTTTGAACCTTTTGTAGATCTTGTAGATCTTTAAAATTTACTTATAAAATCAGCTGATTTAGCCAATGTATGTATAATCTCTGTGTGTGCCACTTTTTACCTGTACAGCTGACCTATATGAAACCTGTGTAAGAAATCAACTGTAGGTCATAAATGATCCACAGTTAATTCTGCTTGAGGCCCATTTATAGCCAGTATAGGCCCCGTATAGAAATGTTGGTTGTGGATTTGGGGACATCCTTGTCTTATGGGGTCTGTTTGGGCCTAAGCATAATTCAGCTTGAGGGCTGACTTCAAGCCAAATCCACAGTAATTATTACAGATTTGAGAGCTGAGCAAGCCCAAGGTATAAGAAAACTAACCAGCTGCTTGAGGTTGCCCAAACTAACAAGATGCCCCCTAGAGGTCATGAGTGCAGATTGCAAATCTAAAATAAATGCCATAAAATATATTCATTTATTATGTGAAACAAGTGCATTGGAGAAGGATGGTGTAAAGCCCATAAACAATGAAACCCATGCATATTGAGTAATTTGTAAAAATTAAACACACCATGTTTTGAACTCTGTTGAGTAGGTTTTAAACTTCACCTCTCTACATAAAACAAGAGAGTTGCACTGAAAACATGAAGGCAAGCTAAAACTAGCATCTTAGTAGGACAAGTTGCTGCTTTCAGCATACACCAAGGTTATAAAAACAAAATATGTTACAGTTTTCTCAAGGAGATGCCAAAGTACCATAGGAAAATATGTTGCTTTTTTGAATGTAAATGAAACTAATTAAATCATGCTAAATTTTATATATA
>CAEGAE010089742.1:0-13129 GCA_903067095.1 Girardinus metallicus | reverse complement strand
GGTTGCAAGGTTACCCTGTAACCTTGCAGGACAATAGAATTGCATGTAGAATTTTGCATTGTGGAGTACATGCCAAATCTGGATCCCTGTTCATAGGAAGTTAAGTTCAATTTCTATGCACTTCTAAAAGAAATGGCTAAAAACTTCAGTCTGCAAATGTTCAAAGCTAGTAGAATCATACGCCAGACAACTCGCAGCTATTTGCAGCAAAATGTGATCATACAAACAACTAAAGGAGTAAGAGTCACTTCACAATTATGTGCTACTTTTTGTTGATCTATGACATGGAAAGTCAATAATACACAGTGTATGTAGACAAGTCCAATTTTAGCATTTATGTTAAAAGAAAATAGAGACGTAGATCTTTTTCGCTGCACCCCTTTGATAGAGTTAAATCCTTCACAAATCTATCACTCAACCATGTGAAGTAACCTTGAGCTAAATATGATTACTGAATGCTTTCCGTGATTATATTATCAAAACAAACCAACAAAAAACCCATCTAACTTCACTTTTAGTATCACTTCAGTAGAACAGAGGGCACTGTCCTGGAACATAAAATTAGTTCCAGGTAAGTGTAAGTGTAAAGTCAGAAAACGCTAGTGAAACACCTGAGTCATTGCAGTAGACCTGGACAAAATAAAGACAGCATCACTGAAGGGCACAGACTTATGATTCTGAAAAAAAGTGCCTGTAACATGTGTTTCTCACCCCTTGACTCATCTGAGCAGCAGGTGTCCAGCAGGTTCTGTCCATTTTGGCCATCAGCCCCACTCAGTCCCACAGAGAGCTGTCTGTCAACACCTGGTTAACACTTGAGATAATAGGTCATTAAAGTTTCCCTTCAATCAATGAGTCCAATCGAGTAATCAAGGCCGAGATTGAATGAACCCAAAGCAGCGTGGTGCCCTGTGGGAGCCAACAGCCTTTAATCAGTATTGGATGGAGCCTTGCTTTCATCTGTGGATATACACAGAATTATTCTCCATGGCTTGGCAATACCAAACTGTAAATTTGGTTCCTGTGTTTATGCTTTGAAATGGAAAATCCTTCCTTTGTATCAAAATTTTGTCACTTGAACTGTCAATTTTTTTGACAAAGAATATTGCATAATAAAAGTAAAAAAAAAATATCCATCACTAAGAAAATTGTATGTAAAGGTCTTTCTGAAGAGGCTATTTTGATTTTCATATAAATCCAGTTTTCTTCAAATACACCACAATTATTAACAAACACGTAGCATGAAAAGCATCAGTAATACTTGTTGTAAAATTACAGATTTTTAAATTTTGTGTTTGAAACACAATGATTTCACAACAAGAAAGGCGTAATTTATAATAATAGTAATAAGAACTACTTTTAAGCTTGTAAACAACAGTGCCCTGGATAGTGTTTGGGAATACATCGATGTGCACTGCACTCAGCTATTAGCCAAACTTTCTGACATCTCAGCTGAAGTGAAGTTGCATATTTGTTTTAAGTGGCTGCACAGTCTTTTCTTGAATTGATGCACTCTATTATTTTATGCAAAAAGAGATGAGTATTCTGCTCTTTTTTTACTTGCATAGCCTTATAATGAATTACAGCTGTCTGGATAAGCCTCTCCCAATAATTCAACAGCAGCTTGGTCCTACAGGACAAGGCGTGCACAATGCCAATGTGGTTCATAAAAAGACATATCACTGCAGGGAAGTGTGTCTAATTCTGCTCTGAGAGTAGCTCTCGTAAAGAGACATTGTGGCTAGCCTACTAATAGAGCTGTGAGGGGAGAATGATGCAACACGGAGGCAATGCTTTAATTTGCCCTTGGTTTTGCACAGGCATCTAGGAACAGCCACTCAGTTCCAAAGCTGATTGGCCCGTTTACCTTTAGTCATGGGCCAACCACTCGCCTCTAAGCTGTGAGGTAGCTGGATTTAGAAAGTGCTCAATTTTGTTCTGTTGTGCTCATTTTGTGGGCCTGGGTAGGTCAAACCAAGTAGATGCAATCTCTATGACTGCGGGTGTAATACTGGAGGGGGGTTTCTTTACCTCTTACAATACTTGCCGCAAAATGGCTCTTTGCCTTTTACATTAGTTATAGATGTTTAACATTCATTCTTGTGAAGTGGTGTTTACAGTTCAACCCAATGGGTCCAGAGTGCTATTTGTATCTTAGCAACCTATGCAGCAACAGCAGAAGTTCAGAGAAGCTGCTTATTAACCTGTTGCTATGACTACAGCTGTAGGCAATAACAGAAAGGACTTTATTAACCCTTTCAAACAACACAACCACCCCGTATCAACAGAGAGACAGATGATGCTCAGAATATTTTTAAATGGAAGCTTCACAGGCTTTTTAGTTACATTTGTTCTTCAGCTACCCATGGAATTTTGCACATTTCCTTCGATTGGCGCGTCCTCAGCCAAGAAAGTCAAATAATTGGACTGTCATCTTAAAGAAAACAGAACCAAAACAAAGACAATTACTTTTCCTTCACTGAGCTTTGAGAATACTTTATTGCATGAGCATAGATGGAGTGCATGCAGTGGGACACATTGCAAGCCCAGTCAATCAGGTGTGCATGAGTGAAAGGATGCAGATGTTCTCATTTTTCTGCACACCTCCAAACAGGAGCACTGAGCGGTGACAAATGCTTTCAACGAACAGGTCGGAGCTCGAGTGTGAGTTGATTTGAATTGATATTATTCCAGGCCAAATCAATGCGTTTTTCTTTTTTTTTCACCAGCTGCAATTACGCCCCTCACGTCAATTCATCAAGAGATTTGCATGAGGTAATTGTTGCCGCCACATCTACTGATGCATTTTTATTACGTTTCAATTAGGAATTGAATCCAATTAGGAGAGTCATTCCAATCAACAAATAGGAGTATCTCCTACAGTGTGAAGAGCCTTCTGAGCTGAAGGACAGACGCTGTGTCAGAGGAGCATCGGCAGTTTAATTATTCACCATTTGCATTGCCTTTCATGTTAAATTGTTAAACTGAATAATAAGAAAACTGTTTCAAAAAGTAAAGTGTAATTTATTTATCTTTTTTTATTTCTTGTCCCTAGTTTGGATCTTGTTTGGCTGCATTAAGACTTCAAAGGAGTTACAAAAGTCAGTAAACAACTGAGATTGTGATTCAGTAGAACATTTTATTAAGCACTTCTTTCTCTTCTCATTTTTAGAGCTTTTAAGCATGCTTTATTTTTTAAAGTGAAAGTGTTTTTTTCCCTGAGATAAGCAATAATCCCCTTTGAAATCACAAAATATATAAATCCTGACAGCAAAACTCAGAGGAGTATTAACCACTATTTATCTGCTTATGATTTTCCTTAATACAACACTGTCTGCAATTGGTGTAGTGCAGCTTCTATGTATTTCAAAAGAGGCTGACAATTTTAATTTTAAACTCCCAGACTTCATGTTAATAGCCTTTTTTTAGAATCAGATGAAAACCTGTCCTGAGAAAGACAGAGAGGCGAACAGCAGCTGCAGAGGAACGGTGTGTTTGATCAGACCAGAGCAGAGTTAAGAGAGCCAAGAGTTTGTGTACACACCACTACTGCCCCCTAAGGGGGAGTGCAGGGATAATCTGTTCTAAGAGCGGCAGATGGCATTTTCAGCTTCAGCACCAAAGAGGACTGTTTCCATCCTCCAACAAGGAAACTCATGAAGAACAAGCACTCCTGTGGGCTTCTATCATCACCCCACTAATCAGATTTGTATTGGGTGGAAAAAAAATAAATGGAACTTGTGTAACTCAGCATGTTACATGGCCAAATGCATGAATAAACAAAACTGTTAGTCTTCCGCAACAATATTTTTACAGTTTAAAATTCTTTAAAACAGATACTCGTGATATAAACATTGAAACATTCTAATTGTATTATTTTACATGGTCCATTACACATGCTCCAAATAACATCTTATTAAAACTCAAAATGTTTTCCTTGTAACATATCTGTAATGTTACCTTTTCCATTTCCAAAGAAAAAAAAATCTCAGCAAGGACAGTGATCTAAGTCATTATTTCTCCGTTTTATATTATGATGCATGCTTTAAGAGAAAAAAATAGTAGAAATTTCTTTCACTCACAAATAGAAGAGAAACACATGTAAGAGCACCGAAACTACATTGCAGCAAATAGATGTGTGCAGATTGCCTACTTAGCCTGTTGCATTGTACCTCCTGCATTTACTTTCCATCTCTGCTCTTATTTTCATCCTTTCTTGTGTGCCCTCTTTGTGCCTATCCTCACACAGTCTCTGTCAGGTGTGCACCCATTGTCCTGTCTCTTGTCATTCTTTCACCCGTCCCTCATCCCTCCACCATCATCAAGGACCCGCCGGCCTCCTATGTAGAGCCGGTGGAGTGAAGGGTCTGTATCTCGGCAACGCACCTAGCAACAGCTCCTCGTAACTATGGATTATAACCTGTTGCCAAGGGAGACTGAGATAGAGAATTGATTTTTTTTTTTTTTATTCTGTGATAAAATTCAAAGCAAATTAAATTCAGGAACAAACAATGTGTCACCAAGTATTATAAGTATTACTGACAACTTATTTTATATCTTATAAGCCACAAATCTACCACCTTTGATACAGATCAGCACCAGAGTGTTCACTTAATTTAATGTACTCATGAAAATGTTAATTTCTGATTTAAAATCTATACCTGCATTCTGATCTGTCAGCACTGTCAATGTAAGACTGTAGATTCTATTAAATATCAAATATAACCAAAATACACATTTGTTGAGATTGTCTTATTTTTTTGTGCTAATGATTTAAACACATACAGTGTCCTGAAAAAATTTTCATACTTCAACATTTTTAAATTTTGTCACATTACATCAAAAACATCAATTTAGGTATATGTTATGTCATAAACCACTATAAATTAGTGCATAATTTGGAGGTGGAAATAAAATGATAAATATTAAAGTTTGCACCAATTGAAATCTGGAAAGTGATGCATACGTCTGAGTCAATACGTTGTAGAAGCACCTTCTGGATCACTCAATGCAGCAAGAGAATATTTTCTGTCATCTTTTCAGTCTTTAGATTAGATAGAGAGAAACACCTATTTTTTTAAATTACCAAAGATTTTCAGTTACATTTGGTTCAAGAATTTGACCGGACAATTTTTACACTCGATTATATTTTGATCTAACCCAACTTCATTCCAGCATGCACTGTCTATAAAATCCTTGTTTTGACAAAGGGAAATCTATATCTGGATTTATAAGTCTCATACTGGCTTTCTTTCAGGATTGTCATGTGTATAGTGGCTCTATCCATCTTCAGCCTTGACCAATTTCCATGTCCCTTGTGAAGTAAAGGATCCCCAAATCAAGATGCTGCCACAGTCACATCTCACCCAGTGTGAAATGTTGATTGTCCTTCACACACAGAGTTTGGCATGTGGGACAAAATAATTAACTTTGGTCTTACATGAAGAGAGCAAATCACATTCTTCCACGTTTTCTGTGTTCCCTGCACGGCTTGCACAACAAAAAAAAAAACTTTTACGTTTGTTGCAACGATGCCTTTTTTTGGCCACACTTGAGAAGGCCACATGGTTGACTGCATGGCAAATAGAGACCCTACCTACAGGTCCTTGAGTGACTACTGGCCTCTTGGCACCGTCTCAGAATACTGCTCTCCTTGTACTGTTGGCCTGTTCAGGTGGAATGTTGGGTCTAGGTAGGTTTGAAGTTGTATCAGACTCATTCCAGGCTCACATGAGAGACTGAACATTGCTCTAGGAGCTTTGCAACACTAGTTTGGATATTGTTTTATAACCTAACTTCACCACAACTTTATGCCTGGCCTGTCTGCTGTGGCTGTGTTCCTTGGGGCTCATAACGTTATTTGCTCAGCAATGTTTTTTCACAGCACAAACTTTTGAAGCCTAAATACTCACTCTTAGTGTGTGTTTGTGCGTGTGTAAGTTTTATAGTATTGTAGGTGGGCAACCTAGTAAGTTCATTTTCAGTAACAATTTCCCACCTTCTTGGAAGATATCACATCTAACAAACTGAGTTAGTACTTTCAGCCACACTTCCTTGCCATCTGCAGTGCAAACACAGCATGTTTAAAATGTACTTACAGATTTGTTCCACTGTTCTTAACAGTTGGCGAGGCATTGCTTTTATTGAATGTTGCTCATTTTATTTTGATTTGGTGACTAGGGCCAACTATTGCTTCGTCTCTTTTAGACAATACAGTTTTGCACTGAGCTGTTTTCAGGTAGGGTTTTTCTTTTCTTTATGGTATTTGAATTTTGTTTGAGCATTAACACTAGATGGTGGAAGTATGCAGAGCCACTGTGTGAGCTTTTTTGCAGTTGCTCTGGTGTCAAAAGTTTTTTTTATTATTATTTTTATTTGCTTTCCTAGCATTGTGAAGAGATCCAGTTTCTACAACTACACTGAAACACTTTAAATAGAGGTTATGGGGAGAAAAAATAAATCTGCCTTAAGGCTTATAATTACTCTTCTGTACACACTGAAGACCAAGATTCATTGTTTGGGTCTTTACCACTATGTTCTGGTCAAACGTTTACCTAAATAGTTTAATAATGCATTAATAGCAGCTATTTCCTAGTCAATTAGTCCCCATTATCTAATTTTACAAATGTTTTTAGTTGCTTAAGGAAGTATAATTTTATAGTTTTTAACAATGTGAGTGAACAGACCACAGGGTTGTCCCAATGTTTGTGAGCTAAAATAAAGTGGAATATCAATGGATCACAAAACTAAGTCCAAATAAGAAAAGAGCACACTTATCCAGTCCCTTGTTTCCCTTTGTCATAGTGCCTTCTCTCTGATGAGTGCTTTTACATGGCTACACAAACTTGTCATTAAACTAACCCGCTATTTTCCATCACCTCTGAGCTAAATTACCACACTCTCTTTGGCATCCTGTGGACCAGCTTGTGGATGCGAAAGCCCACAATTCCCCTGCTATCACCTCTCTAGTCTCTCGCAAGTGCACTAATGATAGCCTGCCATCAGAGAGCTGGTGGAATGGAGCCGTAATGTCCTTGGAAAGTGTGGGCTGTGAGTGTGGTGTAGCAAAGAGGCCTGCTCTGTGTCAGGCTTGCTTGCTCTCTCCCGGTGTGAATAGCCTGCATCCCGCAGCCTCTGTGTTAATGGGCAGATAGGTTGAACCCTGTTGGCTGGATGCTTGTGATGGGGTCCTGAATCTGACAGGGGTCTGCACCATTAGCTCAGCAGTGTTCACTAGAGAGTGCTGATGCACACACATATAAGAGCTTGTATACCCTCCCTTGTTTTCTCTGTTACACATACATGCACACTACCTCGAGATTTGCTTTTTGCTTTTTATTTATAGCTACTTGATGTTTATATGTTATGAACAATCTCCAAAATATTTCAAATGAAAACAAAAATAAAGCTAGAGATTTTAATTTTTTTTTTATTAAGGCAAATACTATTCTGATTTGAGGAACAAAATATTCAAACCCCTTGCAATGTTTCACAAAGTTGTGCATAACTGGAAGGAATAGACGCTTGCTTTTTAAAGCTTTTAAAAGTAAAAAACCCAGAAGACCGTGATTGGGATATGATTTCATTCTATTTAAATCAGCTACTCTAAAACAAAATATCCAAGTGTCTTAAAATACCACTTACCATGCAAACAGGGACCACTTCTGTGGAATGCAATCTTAGCACACATACAGATGTTCTCTGAAGAAATCTGATCATGGGTTATGAAGGAGCAAACATGGTAGGTCAGTATAAATGTAGAAAAGGGTTGGGATAAAAGAGCAAAATCCCACACCTCAGACGTCACATGGAGTAGTGTTTAGTCCATCATGCAAAAATAAAAATAGTGAAGCATAAATATGAATCCATTAAGATATGTCTGTCCACTTAAACTGACAGACCAAGCAATCAGAGAAGCAGCCAAGTGGCCCTTTGCACCTAGTGGAGCTGGATAGATTCACAAATCACGTCAGACAATCCATTAATATGGTATCAGTGGTGCACTTCACAATTCTAACCTTTTAAAGAAGACTGGCAAGAAGAAAACCATTTCTAAAATAAAGTTCAGTTCATTTTAGGATTTTGTTTTATCACAAAGCCAGTTCATGCAGTTGTGCATGTAGATTAAATTAAAGAAAAGAATACTACAAGCAAAAAGATAAAACACATTGACAGTGTAAATTTTCACACATCAGTATTTGAAAAACAGCAGTGACAAACTGCTACAACAATAGGCTACAGATTACTTCTTCCCTCAGCTTTCAGTAGCCTGATAGCCGTAGGAAAGAAAGAATCTATGTGTTAGTTTTAAGTGGCATAATAGCGGCACCCAGAGGCCAAAAGGGAGAATTTCTTTACCATTAATGGCCATAATGACTCCCCGATGACTTTAGCCTTCTGGATTACTCTCGACTTCTACAAACAACTTAGTGCTCAATAAAGCTATTTAAAGACTTCCAAAGCAAGCACGAGGAGGTATATGCTCTGCCATATAAATGTAAAAAAAAGAAGAAAAAAAAACTGTGTGGAGGAAAACTGACACCACACATCACTCTGAACATAGCCTACCTTCTCCAAGTCATAGCATCATGATGCTGAGGAGGATGTTTTTCCCTAGGAGTGATGAGGAAGCAAGTAAGAGATTAAAGGAAAACAACTATGGAACTAAATACAGGACAAGACAGGAAGAAAAAAAAAAGTGCTACATACTACAGAACACCGAGATAGGGATTGAGGTCAAAGTCCAGACAGGACATTTCAGTTGCTTTAATTCCAAGGTGCGTAATGTGTGCTAACCCACCCAACAAACCAATACAAATGCTGACTTTACAGTTAAATAAATGTAAATAAGCTTGGTCCAGATAATGTGTTTATATCCTTCACTTTTTATTTGCAATCTTTTTTGAGGAGTCTGACTTTTTTTTTTTTTTTACCAAGAATATGTGTTCATTTAAAAACAAATACTGTATTTAAAATAATTTTAATTGTTTCACTTTATTATGATAATTAAGTTATTAAAATAAAAAAAACATAATTAAGCCTATTTTTTCTTCATATTGAGGAAATCTCCAATGCAAGACTAAATTTTTGGCCTAGCACAATATAGTGCATTTTAAGTAGGAATAGAAATACACGCCAAGCAATGATTTTATTTTATTATTATTCTTGGCAAAGACTAGAACTTTAATTACCACACTAAGACTTGCAAAGGCGTTACGAATTGTGATAAATGTCCCCTGGATAATTGAAAATAAAAGCCCTTTTTGATAATTGTTTTTTTTTTCTATTGCTTTTAAGAAAATATTTCAAAAGAAAAACAAAACTATGTCTTAGTGGTTGAATAGAAAAGATCAATAAAAAAACAAACAATAAAATGACCCACTGAGACTCAGTGATTTACTGCCACCTTGTGGCAGTAAATCACTGGGTGCATTATGGAATAGATGAAACATGAATGGGATATTTGACATTTCTGAACATTAAAATAAGAAATGAAATAAACAAACATGATCTAGTACTTTAATCGGAAATACATACAGGTACATCTTAAACAACTATAACGTGGCATAAAAGTGCAATATTTCCTCATGGCCATCTCAGAAAGTGGAACTGTCATTTTATATATTACAGAAATATATTACACAGAGTACAATATTTCAAGCATTTTTATTGCAATTTATTTGAATGATTATTGTTTACAGGGCAAGAAAAATCTGAATTCAGTGTCTCAGAAAATTTGAATATCTCCTTAGACCAGCGGTCTCAAAGTCCAGTCCGCAAGGGCCGGTGGCCTGCAACTTTTAGATGTCTCTCTTCTTCAGCATACCTGGCTCTAATATTAGCTCATAAGCAGAGCTCTGTGGAGCTTAACTACATCTTAGTGAGGCAATTTCACTATTTAATTCAAGTGTGTAGTACAAGGAACACGTCTAGTTGAAGGACTCGGACCTTTGAGGTACGTACATATCTATCTATGTCTTGTATGAATTACTGCATCAGTTTTTCTTTCTGAGATGACTGTCACAAAATATTGCACTTTTACACAATATACTAACTTTCTGAGATCAACCTGAGTATCTTGGAATTTTTTACTTTACTATTTAATACAGTGCTACTCTAGATCACAAATTAATGATTTCATAATTTTGACAGTTTTAGGAATTATTCTTTCCTTGTTGTTTTTGCAGTAATGTCTGGTTTAAGCTCTTTATTTATTCTGGTGCAATCATAGCCACCAAGAATAAGCGAGAAAGAAAGATTTCTGTAACACAATGTAACACACATTTTTTCCACTTGAGGGCAGTAGGAGTCCTTAGCAGATTCACACTGGGAAGAGCTCCATACTCTTCTGGGAACAAAGGATTAGTGGGTGGTCCAGCACAATCAACAGAATGTTGTATGTAAATCATGTAAATCCACTGTGGAAGAGGAGGGTTATGCCATTCTGATTTTGTGCCCAGCCAACCCGCTGAAAATGGACTACAGGCCAGAGGACACCATGTTTGAATGACTATGGAGGGAAAACGCTCATTGTAAAAAATCAGCCAATGGCACTAATTCTGTGTTACTGCAAATATGTTGTTTCTGGGATAACCGTTGACCCTGGTTCCTTGCCTACATGTTCAGACTGCAGTACTCAAAAAAAACCAAAAATAAATTAATGCTCAAATATTAACCAATTTTTTACTTAAGTCAGTTTAATTTCTGTTGTGTAGTTAGTAAAAGATGAGATGCAGGCATAACCAAATGTTTAAGCAAGATGGTCATTTGCCTTTAATGTAGTTTCTCAGTCAAATATCAAATTATAATCAAAGCAACACATTGCCCATTCCAGTGTGGCCATCAGTCACTTAGGAACTTAGCAGTGAGGGAGAGGGAGCAAGTAAACAATTTGGGAAAGGAGATAGGGACACAATTAAAATGGCACATGCAAATGTAGACTAAATAGGATGTGGGGGTAGGAGGAGTGGAAACCTTCTCAAGCAGCTAATTGATCAATTAAGTAAGCACAGGACGCTCCTTCAGGGGTGGAAAGGTGCTGCAGGAGAATGGCAAGATAAGGTGCTAATGACTCATGTGTCTGCAAAATATGAGTCTGGAGATGATAATCCAACAATGACGTCCTAAAGAGATAGGACAACTTTGTTCTGATGTGTACTGGACCATGAGATAAAAGCACTCGATAGTACAACCAACAGACAAATCATAAAATGTTAATGCAGTGTGAAAATCTGACATCCAGGATAGTATGGATCTAAGTTATTGTATGCTTTGCCTCTCTAATTTCATTTTGTGTAATAACACAGTTCAATTTTAGGCCTTCAACATGTACTAGGCTAAAGACCTATTCTAAATGAATGTGTCACAGTTAAGGATTAACTTAACTGGTTAATATTTGAAATGTTAACCTTTTTGGTTACAAAGCTAAGAACGCATATCATTTCACTGATTAGACAGTGATAAAAAAGTTTTCTTTTACTTCTGAAAAAAGTTCTTAAAATGCTGAACAGATTGAGCTTAATGTCTTTTTTATTCATAATTCTCTATACATTCTCCCTTTAACACAGATCAGGCCTGTAGTTGGAATAATCCAGCATCTGCACAATTTTCATAAAGTAGTATAATCACAATTTCACTCTATGTGAAATACATATTACAAAGAACTGTTTGAACCTGCAAAAAAATGCTAGAAAATTTGGAAAGTACATCCCCAACCTCTCTTTTCCCGTAATATATTTGGTAACCAGAGTTGCGCGATATTAGGAAAACGTAATTGTGATAATATTGCTGAATATTGAAAGTACATTCGCTGCTTCTCCACATGCAGGAGCCAGTTGAGGTGGCTCATGTTTCTGAGTAGGATGCTTCCTGGATGCCTGCCCTGTGAGGCGTTCCGGGCATGGGAGATGCTGGAGAGTGTGTATGACATAAACCGATTTGTTATTGCATGTCATATTGTTATCAATATCCCATGTTCACAAATATTTTTCCATGTTACATGTTTTCCAATTACCATACAAACTAATCTGCATCATTTTAGTGGCATATGCCTGTGTTAAAAAAATGTAAACAAAGCTTTAATAAGATTTCTTATGTGCCTTTTTTTACCTATTGAAGAATGTTGGTTTAAATAGCAAATGTGATGAGTACAGATCAAAGTTTATAGATGTCCAAGCCTAAAGTGAACCCTTTCACATTCTTAAGTGTGTTTAATTGGGGTTTTATGTGACCAACATAAAGTACTGCATAATTGTGAAATGGAATGAAAAGAAGACAGTTTTTATTTTTAACAAAACCTAAAGACTAACCCACCTAGTCAATACTTCACAGGACAAATTTTCACAGCAATTACAGGTGTTTTTTTTGTAGGGGTGTGTGTGTGTGTGTGTGTCTGTACCAACTTTGCATATCATAAGACTTTCAATTTCCATTTATTCTTTGCAAAAAAAAAAAAAAAGATTTGTTGTGGAGCATCTCTGACTATCAATTATCAGGCCTTATTGCACATTTTCATTTGATTGAGATTTATTTTTTGACTGGACTATTTTAAAACAAAAAATATGCTCCGATGTATAATATCATTTTTGCTCTGGGTTAGTATTTAAGGCTATTCTGATGGAAAGGTGAAGATTCACTCCAGTCTCAGGTCTTTTGAAGGCTCCAGCAGTGTTTTCTTCCAGCATTACTTTACCTGTATTTACTTACAGTGGGGGAAAAAAGTATTTAGTCAGTCAACAATTTTGCAAGTTCTCACACTTAAAAAGATGAGAGAGGCCTGTAATTGACATCACAGGTAGACCTCAACTATGAGAGACAAAATGAGGGAAAAAAAAAAAAATCAGAAAATCACATTGTTTGATTTTTAAAGAATTTATTTGCAAATAAGGGTGGAAAATAAGTATTTGGTCACCGACAAAGATTTCTGGCTGTCGCAGATCTGTAACTTCTTCCTTAAGAGGCTCCTCTGTCCTCCACTCATTACCTGTATCAATGGCACCTGTTTGAACTCGTTAACTTGTTAGTATAAAAGACACCTGCCCACAACCTCAAAGAGTCACACTCCAAGTTCCACTATGGTGAAGACCAAAGAGCTGTCGAAGGACACCAGAAACAGAATTGTAGAGCTGCA